>JAPFFP010047571.1:0-10292 GCA_026153255.1 Solanum medicagineum
TGGATCTTTTCTTGCAGGTGAGGTTAGTTAATAAAATAGAGGAAACTCTGCCGAAATTCCGGCAGGTTTCCAGGTCGAATAGATTGGGAATTTCAGGTTAGTACGTGTCATGGTGTCCCTATTGGGCACTGATCACAACCCTAGGTTGGGCTGTGACAGGTTTAAACCTTTGTAATGACCTTAAATTGTCCAGACAGCTGAAATGAACCGATTAGGTGATTTTTGTATCCAGTTTGGTGTTAGTGTACCTCCTTTTCTTAATAGGAAGAAAAAATCTAGATATCATAAGCATGAAAATTATTCAGACCGTCCCTATAGGAAAAAGAGATCTAGACATAGATCTAGAGAAGAATGAGAGGCTATGAAAGCTCAACGTAAGTCAACTAGATTTACCAAGAATAGGTCTAAACGAGATCTAGCCAAAATTAAGTATTATAGATGTGGCAATTTTGGACATATAACTCCTAATTGCAAGCTTGAAAAGCTTAAGTCTCTTAACCTTGATAATACTGTCCATGATAAGATTTATGGTTTGTTATATACTTTTGGTTCTAAGTCGGATTATATTTTTAAAACTGAAACTGAATCTGAAGAAATTAATTTACTTGAATTTACTGACAACGAGAATAATAATGTTGTTTGTGCGGATTATGAAGGTGATACCTGTAATTATGACGATGCATTTTATAAATTAAAATCTTAATTTGAAGATTTGAATATGAATACGATTATGTCTTGTTGAGTTCAATAGGGTTTTGATGATATACAAAGGACAATGAAACATATTGATTCGTCAAGTCCTTTATTGCACTGTCTCAGAGAGGAGGCAACATGATACCACAAGATGCGGAGTGGATAAAGCTTCTGAAGATAAGATTGCAATACTAAAGTAGGAAGATGGTTCAGTAATCACAGGTGTAGAAAAGAGTTGGTGCTGAAAAGGAGTTCTAATAAGTGAAGAACTCTACTACAAAAAGAAGTTAGGGTGAAGAAGGAGTTCTAAGTGAAGAACAACTCTACTGAAGCTTGAAACGGGAACTGAGGAATTTGAAATGGACAAGACCTTCTCAGCATACATGATAAAATGTCAAAAAAAAAAAACAAAGAAGAAATCATTGAGACAAAAAGCAAAAAAATGCAGTTGTGAGAATTAGAGTCTTGACCATTGAAGAAACATTTGTCAGATTTGTTTCTTCGTTAAGTTGAGTCTAGGAAGTTCTTTCTTTTTCATTGAGTCTTGATGTATTCCTAAATTCAGTAATCTATAAACTGAAGTTAGGAAAGGTCTTCAAGTTGAGGGCAACTCGAAGGCTAGGGGAACATAAACCTTGGGAGGTTTGTGTATGTTGTTAGGATTAGTTGTCGTTGTTCCGTAGAACACTAGGAACTTGTAATCCTTTTTATTGAGCCTCACGTTGTTTTAGTGAAGTTGGAAAAAATTCCTGTAGAGGTACAAGTCATGGTTTTTCACCTTTCCAGGTGTTTCCACGTAAAAATTCTGTGTTCTTATTTATTTTTACTTTTTGAAACACGTCTGCAAACTTGTTTCTTTGATTAGGCAAATCTATGGGTTGTGCAAATCTAACAAGTGGTATCAGAGTAGGTGTTCTTATTAAAAGCTAATACCTAAGAATTGATCAAAATAAACATTGCACCACCTTTTGGACATGGAGAAGGACAGTTATCCGTAAGACCGTCACTCTTTAATGGAATTCACTTTGGTTGGTGAAAGGCTAGAATGGAAGACTTCATGCAAGGAGAAGATTACAAGCTCTAGGATAGGATCACCATTAGGCCTACCATTCCCATGAAAACTGTGAAGGTAAACAAGTTCCTAAAGAAAGAAGGGAGTTTACTGCTGAAGATCTTGTGGCTATGAGGAAAAATGCTAAGGCCAAAAACATTTTGGTCTGTGGATTGGGACCTGATGAGTACAATAGGATATCGAATTGTACTACTGCTAAACAGATTTGGGATGCTTTGACGATTGCACATGAAGGAACTGCACAAGTTCAGAAATTCAAGGTTTTCATGCTATTTACTGAGTATGAAACCTTCAAGATGAAGGAAAAGTAGTCTCTCCATGACATGATGGCAAAACTCATATTGCTCATAAATGAACAAACACCTTTGGGAAAAGTACTCACTATTGAGGAGCAAGTTGATAAGGTTCTGAGAATTTTACCCAAAGCTAAGTGGGATGTGAAGGTTACTAACATCAGAGAAGCCAAGGATATTGAAACTATGACTCTAAATGAACTGGTTGGAAATTCAGGACATATGAAATGAACATGGAAGGTCAAAAGAAGGAAATGGTAATGGGTGAGAAATCACTAGCTCTGGAAGGCTGCTTCGGATGATGAAGGATCAAATTTTGACGAGGATCAAGTAGCTTTTCAATCTAAGAACTGTAAGAAGTTTCTCAGAAAAGGAAAGGGAAAAGACAAGCAAGAAACAGGTAGTCGGAAGTAGTCAGAAGACTCAGGAAGCAAGAAATGGTTTGATGACAAGGATCAATCAGGTTGCTACAAGTGTGAAAAAATGAATTATCATATCAAACAGTCTCCACAATGGGAAATTGAGTGGAAAAAAGAAAGAGCTGAGAAAGAAATGAAAGAAAAAGCTGCTAAGCAAAAGGAGAAAGAGGAGTATGCCATGATTGCTGCCTGGGAATCTGGAATGGAGGAGTTAGATACTGAAGATATAGGCAAAACTGCTTTCATGGCTGCCGAGGATTTAGATCTTGAGTAGGATGACAAGTCTAAGGTAAGTATTCTTGAACTAAAAGAGAAGTTACACTTTTTTTTGAAAAATAAAGCTAATTTTGCTAATAAATGGGTTGATTGATGATTTTCAAGAGATAGCTAATGAAAAAGAACAATTGATCAAATATTTTTTAGATCAAAAATTTGAAAGTTTTGAGGTCAAAATTTGTCTGAAAGAAGCTAATGAAGAGAATCACAAGTTGAAGAAACAAGTTGAAAATCTTGATACCCTTGTGCTGAACTTAAAGTCCGAGATACTAAACTTAATAGTGGTTGAAAAAGGTAAGAGTAAAATGAGTGATGAACCAAAAAAAGTTGAAGCTGAATTGAAAGAATGCAAAATTAAGTTCTTTAATGAGAAAGAGAAGGTCAGAAAACTGACTCAGGAAATTTCCACTCTAAAATTGGATTTAGAAAGGGAAAAGTAGGTGGACTCAGTCATCAAGAATTATGAATCATCTAGGAAATAGGAGTCACAATGAGAAAGATGGAATAAGATTCTATCAGGAAAATGTCACCACTACTGATCTATACTACCTTCGTGATAAAATTGGACATCCTACTACTGGGTTCTAATTGCAAATAATGTCAGGAACAGGAACACTATGCGTGTATGCAAACAGTGGCCTAAGAATGATAAAAGAAACAGGTCAAGCAACATGTTACCGAGTTGGGCAAGAAGAGATCTCATTCATCCTTTTTACAATAGGAAAGGACCTAAGCTAGTCTGGGTTCCTAAAACTAATCCATGATTCATTTTGCAGGATGTAGTAAAAGGAAGCAAGCATTGGTAAATGGATAGTGCTTGCTCAAGGCATATGACAGGAGACAAACTCAAGTTCCTTTCACTTGCACAAATGAAAAGGGGAAAAAGTTTCCTTCAAAGATGGAAGAAAGGGTACTGTTGTTGGAGTTGGAAAAATTGAAAGAAATTAAATACTCTGGCGTCAAAGGACATAGTTATAGGGTTTCCAAAAACTAAGTTCAAAGACAACAAAGTATGTAGTGCATGTGTAAGGGGGAAACAAGTAAGATCATCTTTCAAGCCAAAGAACCAGGATGACTATGAGCTGGTGCACAGGACAGAGGAACAATCAATTGTACCTGGTTCATCTACAGGACAACCGGAGAGCTCACAGTCAGGGGAAACTATAGGTTCTAAAACTCAGGACAACCGGAGAGATCACAGTTTTCTGTGGCTGTTGAGTTTGTAGCAGCTGGATCATGTTGTGCTCAGTTACTTTAGATTAAACAATAATTGCTAGATTTTGGTATGAGTGTTGGTTGTGTTTTTGTTTTGTGTTATAACACCAGTGCTACTAATATTGCAAAGAATCCTGTTCAGCATAAAAGAACCAAACATATTGACATAAAGCACTATTTTCTCCGTGATAATATAGAAAAAGTCTTATTTCAATAATGTTTTGTCCTACGGAGAACCAAATTGCTGACATCTTTACTAAACCACTAAGTAGAGAATACTTTGAAAAAATCAGATTAGTCTTAGGGATGATTAAGATTGCATAAACTCCCCTCAATGATTGACTAGAAAATCTAGTTTTTGTACTAACATCTAAAATGAGTTCTCATTTCAATTCTCACGTGGTGTATCCCAAATTCCAGAAAAATGGACTAAGTCTACATTGATGTGTATTACAGTGTGCAGGTTACTAGCTCAGGTGCAGAGACTGAGAGAAAGCTGAAAATAAATCAGGTAATAATTGTTTTATATCTAACATAGTGATTGATAAATGAATCAGGTACCCTAACCTGTTCCTTCTCTTCCCTAAGTTATGATCAGTTTTTCCACCTAAAACCCACATGTCCTTTCATACTTCATTCACTTTCAAAAGCACTCCCTCATCCGGGGTCGTGTAATTACGGGGTTTGTTTGGTCTAATATGGAAATTTTTCTAAGTTATAGCTTGAGGACTGGTCTGACTTATTTTTTCTTGGGTGATACTCAGAGAAAATTTGTTAAACCTGAGATGTATGAGTTTGATGGGAGGGAGTTCATGTGTGATTCTATATTTATCACTATTGTTTGAAGAAAATCCATTCTTTTTGGTGCTCAGGATATTGGGAGAATTTTGGGGGTTCCTAATGAGGGTTGAGATCACTATGTTCGCTATGAATGGCCTCCCCTAGATAACTTGGCCTCTACTCTAGAAACTTCAAGAAAGTTCTCAGGTCGTCCTACCTTGGCCCAGCACAAGCATATCTTGCGTAGAGAAATGTCCTCTCTTCATAGGTTGTATTTTGATGTGGTGCATAAGGTCCACATTTCTCGAAAAGAAAGAAGGATAAAAATGATAATTCCTCTCATATGGCTAGTGTGGTTGTCTTACCTCTTTAAGGCATATTTTGTTCCTGTTCAAGTTTGGACCATGCAAACGATTAAGGATGTGCTTGGTCAAGTGAACCACGTTGCTCCACCTGTTTCTATGCAGCGTGCTGGCACCCATCTTCATAAACTTCAACTTGCTTTGGATGTCAAGACTGCAGAATTAGCCACCGCACATTAGCAGTTTACACTAGAGCAAAGTGGTGTGTTCTCTTAGATCTCTAATCTAGAGGACATCCTGCACAAGGAACGTGCTGCCCATGTGAGATTGTTCATAACCTTTCCTTGTTGATTCCCGCTAATGCCCCTTCTATGCGACCTGTTCCTTTGTTATGTTTTTTTGGGTACCTGCTCATATTATCAGTAAATATGTTAAAGATGCTGAACTTTTATTTTGTGGCTATTTTTCTTTTCTAGACTGCCTTTGTATGCTGATCTCAACGTAATTTTGCTATCTTTAATGCATGTAAATGTTTCTTGTTCTACTCTGTTTTCTTGGTGATAGCCCTTGTGACCTTGAATTGTGCATAATTATTTCTTGAAGTGTCTGCTACAAGAATTAGTTTTTGATGATGCCAAAAGGGGGAAGTCATATCTGAGTTGTGCAATATTTATAACCCTTGTTCAACCTATTTCATTCTTTAGGTTCCTTCTTAGTAGCTGCAGGTAATATGGATGGATGCTCATATTCAGGAAGTTTGTCATCATAAAAAAGGGGGAATATGTTGAGTTTAATAGAGTTTTGATGATGGACAAAGGACAATGAAACATGTTGATCCGTCAGGTCCTTCATCACACTATCTCAGAGAGGAGACGACGTGATACCACAAGATGCGGAGTGGATAAAGCTTCTGGAGATAAGATCACAATGCTAAAGTAGGAAGATGGTTCAGCAATCACAGGTGTAAAAAAGAGTTGGTACTGAAAAAGAGTTCTAACAAATGAGCTGAAAAGGAGTTCTAATAAGTGAAGAACTCTACTATAAAAAGAAGTTAGGGTGAAGAAGGAGTTCTAAGCGAAGAAGAACTCTATATTAATAGAGATTAATCGTTTTTTCCCGAAGCTTGAAGCGGGAACTGGGGAGTTTGAATGGAGAAGACCTTCTCAGCATATATGATAAAATGGTAGAAAAAGCAGAGAAGAAGTCAGCGAGACAAAAGGCAAAAAATGCAATTGCGAGAATTAGAGTCTTGATCATTGAAGAAACACTTGTCAGATTTGTTTCTCGTTAAATTAATTCTAGGAAGTTCTTTCTTTTTCATTGAGTCTTGACATATTCCTAAATTCAGTAATCTATAAACTAAAGTTAGGAAAGGTCTTCAAGTTGAGGGCAACTCGAAGGCTAGGGGAACATAAACTTTGGGAGGTTTGTGTGTGTTGTTAGGATTAGTTGAAGTTCGTTGTTTCGTAGAACAATAGGAACTTGCTATCTTTGTTGAGGCTCATGTTGTTTTAGTGAAGTTGGGGAAAATTCCTTAAGAGGTACATGTGGTGGTTTTTCACCTTTTGTGAGCTAGGTGTTTCCACGTAAAAATTTTGTGTTCTCATCTGTTTTTACTTTTTGGAAACACGTCTGCAAACTTGGTTCTTCGATAAGGCAAATCCATAGGTTGTGCAAATCTAACAGTTACGTCACATCTATGCTTACTATTTTTCCAGTTTGGGAACTCTAGAAGAAAGGCAATAGCTATAAATTAGAAAATCTATTATATCAACGAAGCTCTAGAAAATAATTATTTTAAAGTTTAGCTGCTAATGATTAATGTAGTAGTTATGTTTGCATATAAATTTATCCAAATAAATAAATTGATATATTTCAATAATACTTAATAATAACTAAACATTTTAAAATATATAAAATTAGATGTACTGAATGTTCTATTGAACATTCCGTCAGAGAATCAAAAATATTTTCTACACATATTTTTAAAGAAAATTCTCGATAAAATTTTTAAGAATATATATCATAGTTACTATTGTTAGAGAGGGCCCCTACCTGTCATTAGCATAACAATAATCACTATTTCAACTTGTCAAAGATGAGGATGTTACTGCTGCATTGAAGGAATTACCAGTTGACAAAGCTCCAGGATTAGATGGATTTAATGCTGAGTTCTTCAAACTATATTGGAACATTATTTGAAGGAGTTAACTCAAGGGATTCTGCAGTTTTTTCATACTAGAAAGCTACTGAGGTGTGTAAATATCACAACTATTACATTAGTGCCCAAAGTTCCCATCCTAGCATCAGTGAAGGATTACAGACCAATCGTTTATTGCACAACCATCAACAAGTTGATATTCAAGATCCTCACAAACAAGTTGAAAACAGTGGTTGATTTCATTGTAAGTTCATCACAGGATATTCAAAAAGGGTATCTCTCTAAGATGTAATATTAAAGTTAATATTAGGAAGATTTATGATTTTGTGGAATGACCTTTCCTAAAAGTGGTCCTATTGGAGAATGGGTTTCTAACTCAATAAGTAAATCTCATTATGAAGTGTGTGACTACTATGCAATACATAACCTGATCAGTGGAGGTGTAACAACTAAATTCCAGGATAAGAAAGGACTGAGGCAAGGTGACCCTATATCACCATACTTATTTGTACTAATCATGGAATATTTGCATAAAACACTACAACAACTCATAAATGAACCACAATTCAATTATCACCTCAGGTATGAGAAACTTGGTGTTTTCCACATATGTTTTGGAGATGACTTGTTCATGTGTTGTAGAGGAGATATGGTGTCTATATAAATGTTACTCAGAAGTTTCAGCAGTTTTCTATAGTTTCTGGGTTGCAATCCAATCTAAATAAAAGCTCAATATATATTGCAGGGTTGACAGAGCAAATTAAAAGCCAACTATTAAGTGAACTACATATGTTGCAAGGTGAGCTACTTTTTAAATACTTGAGAGTTCCCCTATCTATTAAGAAGTTGTCAATTCATCAATGTCTACCTTTAGCGGAGAAAATGCTACTCATCGTGAAATGCTTGACATCAAAATTTCTGTCCTATAGTGGTAGCTTCCAACTTATAAAGAGTGTACTCTTTGAGATGCAAACATATTGGGCCCAAATATTCCTACTTCCAAAGAAGATTGTAACAATCTGCAGAACATTATTTTAGATTGGTCGCAATAATTACTCAAGGAAAGCATGAGTAGCTTGGGAAAAAAATTGTATGCCTAGGACAACAAACGGACTAAATGTGATTGATGGACATACATGGAACAAGGCAACCTTCTCCAAACTATTATGGGCCTTAGAACAAAGAAAGGATAAGCTTTGGATAGTTTGGGTATACACTTACTATATAAAATGTAAGGATCTATCTATTATGACAACACCAAAATAGACATGTTAGATTATAAGAAAGTTATTTGAGGCAAAATCTTGGCTTACAAACAATGCTGGGCCAAATGGTAGAATGCAGAGACCTGGAAATAGCATTAGAAGCAACTACAAGATATTTAGTGTAACGCCCACGTGAAATGACGAAAATACCTCTAGAATTAACCTTACGTGTAACATGACTTCCCTTGCTCCGTTTGTAAATTCGAGACCAGATTTGTGATCAGTGCGAAAAATCGAGTCAGAAAATGGTCTCGACTCGACAAAAACTCGAAAAAATGCGAATTATTTTTTTCAAGAAAGCTCAAAATAATGGGGTTTCCATGCCCCTTCCACGATGCGGAGTGAACGCGAAACCACACTTTGATTTTTCTCGTAAGTTTACGAAGAAAAATGAGAAATTCACGAAAAAGTGCTAAAAAGCACTAGCGCGCATCGCGCACTAGTGCAGGAGGAGACAATTTTCGTTTTTTCTTAGGGGAGGGATAATTCTGACTTTTCCCACACTCCATATCCTAAACTAATCCATTCTTAAGTCGTATTTAGTCTCTAAAACATTTATTTCTTCATTTAATATTCTCAAACAAGCGAACCCTTCCAAGAACGTACGCTCAAGAACTCAAAAAACGATAGTAGGGATTAAGGATTTCTCCAATTCTTCAAGAAAGTCCTTCCAAGGTATGTAAGGCCTATCAAAATCTATATTATTATTATTTTGGGATTTAAATTCCCCAATTTCATACAAGATTCCAGTTAAACTGTAAAATTTAAGAATTTTTCATCCCGTATGAGTAAATTCCATCTAGACGTTGGATTATACACTCTTTTGATATGAAATCATGTCTTCTTCTTGATTGTAGTATAAAGTTGTATTATTGTACAATTTTTACTGTAAATGATGTATTTCTTGAAAACCTTGAAATTTATCTAAGAAAAGAAAAGCTAGTATATGAGTAGTTAAATCAAGTTAAAGAATAACTTTCTTGAAGATTTTCTTGATATTTTAGCGAAATAAGCTAGCATGTTTGAAAGTGCATGAAAGATATTAGTTTCAGTAAAGTTAAAGATTCCAGTTGAGGAAGCTAAGTAGTAAGTTGGGCTAAGTCCCCGAAAGATAGGATTCTAAGAATTCATTCTTTAAAAGTTATGAGCTATATAAAATATTTTGGGAGTAGTATTGAGCACCGATATGGGTGAGAGTAGAATAAATTACTCGAACTCATAAACTATGTAGCCAGCATAGGATAGGATTATACTACGGTACCTTCCTCTTTAGACACTGAGATGGCCCAATTTTGGGATAGATCCATTCCCCTAGTTTTCATTCCTTACCCCTGCAAAGTATGGAACTGTCACACCCCAAGCCCCGTTAGGGTGGACTGGCACGCGTCGCCGATAAGGCCCGGGAGAACCAACCTATACTATACGTTTACTATGCTTGTCACATGGGATTTATACCTCTAGCATGCCTTAAAATAGATAAACCGTGATAATAAGCTAAAGGGGAATGCATATGACTAAGCCGTTGGGGCCCCGGTGTCTAACGTACGAAACATAAACTTCACTTTTTGTGTACATAGTCTACAAAACCTCTAAGTAAAGAAGAACATCTGATAAGGGTCGGGACAGGCCCTGCCTCAACTTAACTGTACAACATAAACATATGTCCTAGACATATACAAAGCCCCGAAGCAACCTGGAGCTTGTTGACAGCAGCTGAATATCCTGAACTTCTACTGGGAAGATCTATTGTCACCTGTACCTGCAGCATGAAATGCAGGTCCCCCGTAAGGGACGTCAGTACGAGATAATGTACTGA
>JAPFFP010047572.1:0-10292 GCA_026153255.1 Solanum medicagineum
GGCTCCATGGAGTTGAAGAAATTAAACGATCAATTGAGAGAATTATTAGTGAAGGTTTTCATCAGACCTAGCAGGTCACCTTGGGTGCACCAGTTATGTTTGGTGAGGAAAAAAGGATAGTTCACTTAGAATATACATCGACTACCAGTAACTCAACAAGGTCATCATAAAGAACAAGTATCCACTACCGAGAATAGATGATTTATTTGACCAATTGCATGGGACTAGCCCCTTCTCTAAAATTGATCTTTGATCTAGTTACTATCAATTGAGGATACGGGAATGCTATCACGAACGAAACTATGGCACAGATGTGACACAGCGAATGGGGAACCCGAAGGGACCCCAAATAATTCTATTAGCATATCATACACATCCTTAGTCACAAAAGCGAAATATCAACAACATAGACATAAATAAGGGGATTCGGGACTAAGGGAAAGAGTTTAATACTTGTATAACATAGAAGAGTCAATGGTCAAATCATAATTACATCACTTATCCAACAACACCTCTAAACATCAAATTGAGCAGGGGCCATGAAACCTTCTGGGCTCACCCTTATAGTTATAAGCATCCAACAAAAGAAAAGAGTCTTCACATAGCATGAAATCAATAGATATTGTCCTCGGAGTTGAGGACTCACCAAAGCTTGCTTCAAGAGATAATACTAGCCACGTGGAAGAGGAGGTTGATCAAATGGAGCTCTAGTCCCTACATGGTAGCATCATGTAAGCATAGAGTATGTGTTAGTACATTTGAATGTACAAAGTATGTAGGATGAAATGCAACAAGAATAGGCAACATAATCAAAATATGTAACCATAAGCAAAGGATAAGTATAATATTAATATGGCATGCATGAATAATTCTTGAAGTAAAACATTCTTGAAAATCATGTAACTTATAATTATAGCCTACATGTATAGGAAGAGACCACATCATATAGTCCAAGAAAACTATTACTTGAAACTACAAGGCATACCACCCCCTTGGAAGGTGATTGAGGCTTAGTACCCCCTCAACAAGGAAACTGAGGCTTGACACCCCCTCGACAAGGTGATTGAGGCTTGATACCTCCTTGGTGAGGTGATTAAGGCTTGATACCGCCTCAAGAAGGCCGTCGAGAGCTTAACTTGTTACTTGCAAAATCATAGATATTTTTATGAATTCAACACATATATATACATTCCTTTCATCATCATAAAGTCACTTGACTCATATGCCATGCAACAAAACTTCAATAACTCAAGAACCCTTAATCGAACATTTTATCAAACACTTGATGGGTGTGTAATGCTAGTTCAAAATCATACAATTCAAGGGTGAAAACATATAAGAAAAACCAATGTAAATCTACTCACCAACACTTGGAAACATCCTTTAATAAGATACATTAAAACCCCTAATCAAATCTAATAATAGATCTTAGATTTATAATTCAAAACATGCATAATTGAACAACGTTTCATAAAACCCCAATATAGTTTAAAATCATAATTCATAATAAGTAATATCCATAAGTAAATCAACTTGAAAACATGCATTTTATATGAAAAGGAAGGTTGGGCACCATGGTTGAAAGGACACAATGACTGAAACCCACATACCTCAACTTTGAGATTTCCTTGATAAAGATTTGAATGAGAACTTAAAGCTTGAATAGAATTCTTGTGATCCGGATTGAGATTAGGACACTGGAATTTGGGTGAAATATTTCTCTAAGTGTTAGAGAGGGTTTTGGAAAATGTCTTTCATGATATGTGATTGAAAATTGACTAAGTATGGGTATTTTTTATGCATAAGAAGGCCTGAGCCCAATACCCCAAGGCCTTGGACCGAAACAGGAAAAACAAGCAACAAAATACATAGGTTCGCATCTGTTCCGTGATACGGGCCTAACGTACAGGACAAATTTACACAGCTCCGCGATAGGTTTGCATCGCGGAGTTGTCGTGTACAGCTACTGAAATTCAAAAATTTATGAAAAATCAATTTTTGCTATGCGCCTTCTAAAATTTGGGTAGGACCCATGTCCCACTCAACATTTCCCCCTGAATAAGAATATGAAGTCAAATTTCGATATCTTGCATGGATTTTGAGACATATAGTAATTATGATTATACGCATTTTTGAGACACATTTTTGGGCACGTTTTGGGGTCATTTCAAGTGTTATATTCCTAACATAGCTTTTCCAACAAGGTATAGGTACTTTGAGTTTGTGATGATATTTCTCGGTCTAACCAATGCACCAGAAACATTATTGATCTCCTGAATAAAGTATTCAGAATCTTACTTGACATTTTTATTATGGTACTCATCAATGATATTTTGGTCAACTCTCAGAGTGAAGAAGAGCACATGAGTCATTTGATAGTGGTTTTGCGAACCCTAAGGGATGAAAGATGATTTTCTAAGTTTGAAAAATGTGAATTTTAGTTAAAGGAGGTTGCCTTTCTTAGGCATGTGGTGCTAGGTGATGGAATCAAAGTAGACCCTAAGAAGATAGAAGTAGTGAGAAATTGGCTAAGGCCCTTGACTACAACAGATATTAGGAGTTTCTTGGGCTTAGCGGGTTATTAGCAGAGATTTGTAGGGGGATTATCTTTGATTACATCTCCTTTGACAAAGTTGACACAAAACAAGGTGAAGTTCCATTTTACCGAGGAATGTGATAAGAGCTTCCAAACCTTGAAAGATAAGCTTACATCCGCTCCTATTTTTACTTTACCGAAAGGGTTAGAAGGATTTATTGTCAATTGTGATGCTTCAACAATCGGTGTGGGGTGTGTGTTGATGCAAAGTGATGAAGTCATTGTTTATGGTTCTAGGCAACCAAAGGTGTATGATCATAATGACCCTACACATGATATTGAGTTAGCGGCCATAGTATTTGCATTGAAGATATGGCGTCACTATTTGTATGGAGTTTATATAGATATTGTCACCGATCACAAAAGCCACTGATATGTGTTCACTCAAAATGATCCCAACTTGAGGTAATAAGGTGGTTGGAACTCTTTAAGAACTATGACATGAGTGTGTATTAGCACCTAAGCAAAGCCAATGTTATGGTTGGCAACTTGGCAGACTTAGTAGGGTGTCCATGGGGATCGTAGTTAACATTGATGACAAAAAGAAGGAATTAGCAAGGGAAGTTCATAGATTGTCTAGGTTGGGAGTCAAATTAAGTGAGGCCAAAAGTGGTGGTATGATGGTGCTAAATGGTTCAAACTCTTCATTGGTTGAGGATGTCAAGTCCAAACAAGATCTTGATCCGACCTTGGTTGAGTTGAAAACCTTGGTGAAAGAAGGCAAACTAGAGGTTTTTTCCCAAGAAAGAGATGGTGCGCTTAGATATCAACGTAGGTTGTATGTGTTGGATATTGATGAGGTGAGAAGCTTGATTTTGAAAGAGGCTTACAATTCCTTTTATTCTATTCACCTAGTTCTCTAAATATGTATAGGGATTTGAGGGAAGTATATTGGTGGGTTGGCATGAAGAGTTACATTGCAAAGTTCATGGCCAAATGTCACAATTATCAACAAGTCAAAGCCGAGCATCAAAGGTCGGGTAACGTAGCCCAAGAAATTGAAATCCCTACTTGGAAATAGGAAGAGATCAATATAGACCTTATGATTGGTTTGCCTAGGACTAAGAGACACTCTAGCTCCATTTGGGTTATTGTTGATAGAACGACAAAGTTAGCTCACTTATTACCGATCAAGACAACCTATGCTGCCAAAGACTATGCCTAGTTGCACAGTCATGAGTTGTTTAGGTTGCTGGGGTTCCATTATACATAATTCTGGATCGTGGTGCCTAATTCATTTCTCACTTTTAGAGATACTTTCAATAAGGTCATAAGGTCTTGGTAGTAAAATAAAGCTTAGCAAGGTGTTTCACCTGCAAAGGATGGTCAAGCAAAAAGAATTATCAAAACCCTCGAGGATATGCTTAGGGCTTGTGTGTTGGATTTTAATGGTGTTACAACCCGTACCTAGGGCCTAGATGTGACACGGCAAATGTGATACTCAAGGCATCCCATCCAAGCCTCATGTTCATATCATAAGCATTAATAAGGTAAAATAAGCATATACAAGAGATGAAGCAAGCAAAAGTACATAAACGAAAGAATGTCAGTTTCCCTTGAGGGAAAATACATAAACCTATAAACTTCCAAAACATGCCTCTACATCATAGATCTTAGCGGCGTCTAGAACATAGCTTAATAGCTCACTCTCAAGATATAAAGATAATGATAAAGTCTCAACATAAAGTGCATATCATATATGGGCTTGTACCCGAAGCATGGGAGCTCACCAAAAAATCTTCAAGATTAGAATCCAGATCTAGCTATGAAATGGAATAGTCGCCTCATCGTTTGTCCATATATGGTTAGATCTTGTAGGTAAAGAAGTATGTGTTATTACGTGGAATGTACTAAATATATAAGCATGCCATGAATCAAAGAACATCATAATAATATCAATATGCATAATCATAATCAATAGATTAAGAATGCAATATGCACGAGCATGCAAATCAAAAATCATGAGAAGAAGCATCACAAAGATCCTTTCATAACCTTAACATACATATGTGGGAATAAGATAATAACCGACATATATGACTATGTTGACTATTTATATGGAATCTTGATGTTCCCTCTACACCCAGTAAAAAGGAGTCCACTTTGCTATGGTAGACACGATCCTCACCCTATAGGCTCTATCTTAGCATGGTGAGAACCATTATTTAACCCCACCCTTTAGTCTCTATCCAAGCATGTTGAATGTCTATCATTAAAGCTAAATGGATCAATTAGCACACTTGTAAGGTATAAAATATGATCATCATTTCTATTCTGGTACATATCTATGTGACTACAAAATCTACCAAAGTCTTCTCGGTGCTACGCCATATCGCATGGCATACATAAATCATGAATATTCATTGCTTTAAAAATAGTTCATTCATTGCTTTCAAAATAGTTCATACTTCATTGAAGTCATACTTTCATAGTTCATAAAATGGTCATCATAGTCTTTCATAAATCATCTCATTTTATAAGAATAGTCATCTACTTTTGCTTTACATTATAGTGTGTGTATACATTCCCACCTTAACATCATCATCATAAACATAAGGGATTTTCATCACCCTCTTTACCATAGTATCAACATTATCATAGAACATGCTTTTATTTTCTTAAAATCATAATCATGAAAATCCACAACTTATCGTAGGAGACTAGGGCTAAGTGTGAGTTCATGGACAATCAAGTCAAAATCATGCAATTGGGTAGGATTCGTAGAGATAACATGCAATTAAGACCAATTTGTATCTTTAGTAAAGAAACCCACATCAAATCATTAAGCACTTTTCATGCATATATGAAACTACATGCTTTTACTTGATAATTATATAAATCATATAATTCTTTGTAATTCATGCATAATTAGATAAAATCATCATGTAGGAATCATAATCCATGCATTTGGAATCATAGGACAAAAACTCATAAGAAATCATCATGAAATTCTAATAAAACGAAGTTTTGGATTGGACTTCATAAATGAAACTAATACATGAATGAAGCCATATATACCTCAAGCGAGAATTCTTAAAATTGATGAGAAAAATCTGGAAAATCCTTGGTCAAACCTTTAAGCCCTAGCTTCAATAGAATCCTTGACTTAGAGAGTGAAATATTGAGGACCTTTAGGAGATTTTTTAGGGTGGATGACTTTGAATGAATTAGGAATAGGGATTGTAAAAGCTAGGTCTATTAGGGTAGTTAAGAGAGCCAAATAAATGTAGTTTAGGAGTTAGATGAGTTGGAAATGTCAAAAATACCTTGATTAATAATTGCCAGAAACGTCCACGAAACCCTTTCTACGGGTCGTGGTTCAAACTATGAACCATAATTGGCCCGTGAAACTTTAGGTCATAAAGGTTTAATTCTTAGAATTTTCAGCTTCCAAACCACGAACATGTAAGATGACCCATAGTTCCATTTATGAGTCATAGGTCCTCTTTGTAGAAGTGTTCTAGACTTAGAAAAATTTAGGCCCTTCGGGGCTCCTTTTCACGAAACCTTTGAGGAATTGTTGTTCAACATATAGTCCATCCTGTCAATTCATATATTAACTTCTATAAATTTTTCAATTTCGTATTCTCAATAGACTCAATCCAAGAACCCTGCTACGACTTGTGGTTTCTTCCACGAGCCATAGACTGGCTCGTAGAACCAAACTAGCTCCAAAATCTTTATCGTTCAGTTTTCCAACCAAGAAATATGAGGGGTGTTGCAATATCTCCCCTTTGGGATCATTCATCCTCGAATGAGACCAAAGTACGCTCGAATAAAATAGGAACATAAACATCATAACTCATATGCAAAATACAACTTAATAATCATTTTCCATAAATTCATCAAAATTATGCATCAAATATCATTTCATGATCATGCATGCATGAAACCTACCAAAATACATGTGTTCATGAGAACTTTGGAGGAATAGATCATATTAAGTACCTTAGGTTTGAATAGAAGGAAAGAGGTAAGGGTGTTGTTTCATCATGTCCACTTCACCCTCCTAAGTAGCACTTTTAGCTTGTTGGTTTCTCCATAATACTTTGACGGATGCAACCTCTTTATTTCTCAACCTCTTCACTTTCTGGTCCAAAATCTCAACCAATACTTCTTAATAAGTCAAAATACTCCTCAATGGCCATATCCTTCAACAGAACAATAAAATTAGGATCAGCCAAGCAGTTCCTTAGTATCACTATTTGAAACACTAGGTGAACCATAGCTAATTCCGTAGGCAAATCTAGCTCATAGGCTACCTTCCTAACTCTTTTCACTATCTCATAGGGTCCCATATATCTAGGACTCAATTTGTCCTACTTACCAATATTCATCACTCCTTTTGTTGGTAAAATCTTTAACATACACCCAATCACCTTCATTAAACTCTAATTCTCTTCTCCTAACATCGACATATGACTTTTAATGACTTTGGACACCTTCAACCTTTCACTTATGACTTTCACATTCTCTATGGCATCAAGTTCCAAATCTAGTCCAATTAAGGACATTTCTCCAACGTCAAACCATCCCACTGGTAATTTACACCGTCTACCATACAATGCTTCAAATGGATCCATACCAATACTTGAATAAAAACTATTATTGTAAGCAAATTATTTAAAAGGTAAGTGATCACCCTAACCTCCCTTGAAATCAAACACACAAGCCCTCAACATATCTTCAAACATTTGCGTTGTTATTTTGGCATGTCCATCCATTTGAGTATGGAATGTGGTACTTAACTTCACCGTCGTACAAATGCCCTTTTGGAATGACTTTCGAACATAGAAAGTAAATTGAGCACCTCTATCCGATATAATAGAAAATGTTACCCCATGTAACCTTACCAATTCTTTGATGTAGACCTCAGCGTAGTCTTCAACACCATAAAATGTTACGCCCAAAGTCCCATTAAGGCAGACTGGCACCCATTGTCGATAAGACTGGGGACAACCAACACATAACCATGCACTTTCTATGAACAATATAAGGGGTTTCCATATTCTACATACTTTCGAGAAAGTAGACAGTAATAACAAGCCAAAAGAAAATGCATATGACTAGGTCGTTGGAGCCACAGTGTCCAAAGTATGAGACATGACCACACTTTACTTTACATTGTCTACAAAGCCTCTAAATAGTGACCAGTATTTGATAAGGGTCGGGACGATCCCCGCCTCATAACTAACTATATAATACAAAAATATAAGCTCTAGAAGCACAAAGCCCCGAAGCAACCTGGAGCTCAGTAACAATAGCTGGATTTCTTGTACTCCTATTGGGGAGATCTACTAGCTCCTGTAGCTTCAGCATAAAATGCAGGTCCCTCATAAGGGACGTCAATAAGATATAATGTACTAAATATTTAAGGCAAGAAGTACTTTATATGAAGTAAAAACTTAAATGAAATCATGCACTGGTGTAGGGATAAGAGACTACCTTTAGTCATAATATGGAATCATGTACGTTATGTCCTTTTTATTACTTTACCTTTCTTTAATATATAATTTGTGCACAATATGTAATACCAATGACCATTTCATCAGTGGCAAATCAATATTGAGATTGACCTATGTTAGGCTTTCCTTTCACCCCTAAAATACCTGAAACGACCCCAAAGAGTACCCACAAATATGCCTTGGAATGCCCGAAATTTTAAATTCTATATACCTAAAAGTCCATGTGTGATATCGAAAATCCAACTTCATATTCTTGTTCAGGGGACCACAATTAGGGGAAAGAGGGTCTAACCCCAATTTAAGAGCAAAAGATTAGCAATTATGATTTTTCAAGTGACAACTTCCAGAGAGCATTCTGCGATCCTGGCGCGATATGCCAAGGGCACGCAGATAAAGAGAAGTTGTCTCTACTTCCTCTCCGCGATACGGAGAGGTATATTTTTTTTGCCCAGTGATTTTTTGTATGGTCCAAGACTTTTAAGTCTTGGGCCTAAGTGTTCTCAAACGTGTTTTATACCTATACTTAGCCATATTTCACCCTCATATCATCCTAAACATTCCCCAACATCCTCTCAAACACTTAGTCATATTCTCACTCCCAAATTTAAGTCTGAAACCCTCATCCGGAACTAAGATTTTCCTTCAAAGTTCTTCTTCAAGCTTCAAGTCTCCATCTCCAATCTCCACCAAGTTCATCTCCAGGCTAAGGTATGTGGGTTTCTTTTATGGGTTCCTTTCACCCATGATACCCAACTATCCTTTCACTTAACTTGCATGATTTAAAGTTGATTTACAAATGGGTATTGCAAATTATGAAAGCCACTGCACACTATGATAAAGCTATGTGAAATTGTGACTGTTTTTCTATGTTTTAAGCTATAAATCTTGGAACTATTGTAGGATTTCATGAGGGGTTTTGATGTATGTTGCTTGAGGGTGTTGCAATGATTGATTAATGGTTTTACAATTGATTTTCTTGCATTATTTTATCTCTATATTTCATGGTTCTATACTAGCATTACACACCCTCTAAGTGTTTGATAAAATGTCCGCATGTGGTTTCTTGAGGAATTTAAGCACCAAAACATGAGATATGATATAATTGATGTTATGATGATGAAAGAAGTCTATGTATATGATATAATTTATATAAAGTGTACTAGACCATGCCCAATCCAGGGGAACTAAGAGCACAGATAACCTTGTCGAAGGGTTTGTACCTTGATAACCGAGGTGGGGGTTTGTACTCACAAATGATGTAAGGTATTTGTACTTCGCCATCAGGGTGATAAGGTAAAATTATCATCAACTATATGAGGGGTTCGTACCACACCACCAGGGTGATGGGGGTGAAACCATCATTAACCAACCAATGGGTTTATACTTTGGAAATCTAGCTTGGTCTCTTCTACACATATGATATCCTATATGAGCACGAGTTACTTAAGCATGTTTTACTTATGCATTGATCATACATTTCATATTGTTATATGATGCCTAAGTCTATTATTTTGCATTTTGATTAAGATGTCTATCTCCTGTTGCATTGCATCTTACATACTTAGTATACTCAAACGTGCTAACGTATACTCTTGCCTACATGATATCACCATGTAGGAACTGCTGCTCAAATTGACCATCCTCGTCCTCCACATGGCTAGTTCAGTACTACTTAAGCAAGTTGGTGAGTCTTCCACTTCGGGGACCTTAGTCTATGTTTCTCTTATTATGTAATGAGACATTCTTCTATATTTTCTATTTGACTATGTGGGTGAGCCCGGTTGCTTTATCTTGACCTCCGCTCTTATCTATGTATTAGAGGTGTTTGTTGGACATGTTATGTATCTACGATATAAGCATTGACTATTTTCCTCTTCATTATGATGTTATGCAAGCTTTCCCCTTAGCCCTTTTTCCCCTATTCTTTCTCTTTAGGTCTTTTATATGCTTCTGTGACCAATGATGTGTAATGATAAGTTAAGAGTCTTGTTTGAGGTTCCTTCGGGTTCCCCATTCACCATGTCACGTCTAGGATCTAGGCTTGGATCCTAAAAAACATGGTATCAGAGCACTAGGATGATAGATCCTTTGAGTCCAACACACTGCATTGATTAGAGTCCTATTCATGGTTGTGAAGCGTGCCATGACTATGAATAGGAGGCTATGAGGTGTTTTAGGAAATGTTTTCCTTCTTCCCGTTCTAAATCGTGCTATAGAGTTTTGGTAAACTT
>JAPFFP010047573.1:0-10291 GCA_026153255.1 Solanum medicagineum
TGAAGGCACTAGGAGTATGGGAAATGTATCAGGTGTGTCTGAAGATGAGGGACAACCTGTAGACTCATCTATGGTTACAGTTAAGGACGACGATGAGATTTATGATAGCCTGTTTGCCTTCATGGCCCAGTCAGACAATGAAGGAGATGATGATGAAGACGAAGATGAAGAGTTAACACTTTAGACCTTAAAGATAAGCTAGATCTTTACTCTACAAGAAAGTTGAAAAAACTAGCATGTGTTCTCATTGATTCTATTTATGAACTGACCACTGAGAAGGATTTGCTAAGCAACAGCATAGATGTATCACAGGATGAAAAAACTATGTTGACTACTCAAGTGTGTGATCTTGAAGTTAAAATTGTAGCTCTAGAAACAGAAAAAGATGAATTGTTGAAGTTGATGAACTCAAATGATCAGTCTGATGCAAAATTGAAAAGGAAAATAACTGAAAATGAACTTGCTTTGGAAGAAAGCTCAAGGAGGCTGAACTGAAGTTAAATTTATCTTTAGAAAGAAACACTGCGATGGAAAAGGATCTGATGAAGGTTAAAAAAGATTTGAACAAATCCATGAAATGGACTGCATCTTCCAAGCTTCTGGGGGACATGTCCAACAGTTGGAGCTCTGGAAAAAGGGACTGGCCTATGTCAATAAGATAGACCCACCCCCATTATAATCCACATAGCAAGTATGTGTCTGTTGCTGATTAATTTTCTGTGCCTGCACTGTGGAAAAAATGGTCATCTCAAAGACAACTGTGAAGTTCTAAGTAGAACATTGAACAAACAGAAGTCTGCTCACCTGGAAAAGCAAAACATGAAGGAGGGACCAGGTCCTCAGGTCCTAAGCCGAAGCTGAGGACCAGACCTTTGCCCCTTTGGACCCGAAATTTTGTTAATTAGGCCTCTATTTGCTTATTGGGAGCTCAGATTAAAATGAGTTCCCAAGACTAACTTTTGATCAAGTGCTTAAAAAGTTAGGAGGAAGCAGTCAGTATTGGTACGTGGATAGTGGATGCTCTAAGCACTTGACTTGGAAGGACTAAAACTTCCTCACATTGAATGAGTTTGAAGGAGGCAATGTGACTTTGGTGGTGGTCAAAAAGGGCTACATCATGGGCATTGAAAAGAGTGGCAAATGTCTTGAATGTATTGAAGAGGACTTGCTCCAGTTTGGAAACAAGAGACTAAGGCTGGGGTTTGATAAAACAAACACATGAAAAAGTCAAAATGGATTGTGATTCTCTCCTATTTTTATGGCTAAAAAGGGTTGAAGCAGGTATCTGAGAAATTATTTACAATCACTAAATGTTGTTGTGTACTTTGCAGATTAGCAAAATTGGCAATGTCATAGAACTTATAGTAACAAGACTGGAAATGAATCGCTCGGGGACCTGACTCAACACCAGGTTAGTATTCTATTCATAATCTCTTACCTCATTAATATGGATACTCAAGACCTGTCTTATCGATTCAGCATTTCCCTGAATCAACGTCACCTCACTCCAATCCCTGAAGAGTCACAACCAATCAGGGACCAGACGCCTCTTTTCTCTTCTCTTAAAAATGATTTCATCCGTCATTTGGGATTCATTTCCATTCCAAGGGACATCTCACAATTATCTACCCCTCTTTTTGTTCTCTCAATTTCTTGAGAAGTCCATTTGTATTCTCCACCATGTCTACAAATTCTGACCAACCTTCTGCTCAGATTGAGGTGGAGGATGAGCCCATACTCTCTCCTAACATCAATATACTCCACCCTCCACACCTCTTCACATCCCAGTAAAGTTCAATGAACTTCATCATCTACCCCCCATCCCCCCTCTCCAACCCTTCATTCTGCATCTGTACCTGTTGGGGTTGAATCATCCAGTGCCATGCCTGACCGGAACTGGGTAGATCTTTCCCCTTCTGTTATAGAGGAACAAGGAAACACTTCTCCTTTGGGACACACCTCCTCTTCCCTCTCTGGAAAACATTTTGAAGGGGATCTGGTAGAAGACAAGGGTGCTGAATCAAACATTCTTGCCGAAGGACCAAAATGGGTTGCAAGACACTTGGTAGAATTAAAAGATGGAGACCATGGTGTCAGAGAAGAACCTGCTTCTCCTGATCTCACCTTAGCACTAGGTAAGTCCATCTATGATCAAATGCCTGTGAGTGAGGCACGACCAGTAAATGTGGCTCAGGAAGAAGAAAGGGTAGCCAGTGAAGATGATGAGGAGGACAGTAGACCTCTGTCCTAGAGTTTGAAAAAGCCTGTAGTCACTTCCTCTCCTGCTCCTGCTAGGGACCAGGTCAGGAAAGACGAAGGAAAAAGAAAGATGAGTAGGGAGGGTGCTGCAGTTGTCAGAAGTTATTCGACCAGAGGGACCGAGAGAAAATTGTTGAATAATGCCATGAAGGCAAGTAGATAGAAGTATGTCTACAAGAAAAGACTAAGTAGAACCACCGTTGTTGAAGAGGACATACCTGAGGATCAGACTGTCGAAGTTGTAGAGGAACCTGAGATTGATCGGACGGAATCAGAAGAAGAGGAAGGAAACCTGAGTTAGGGACCTGATAGGGTTAAAGACTCAAAGCATAAGAAGAAGGAAAGTACCAAGGGAAAGAGGTGTGACCCTGCTTTCACTCAGGGACCAGGCTCACAGTTAAATAAGACAGAAACTGAAAAGATTCTTACAAAGGGACCATAGAATCAATCTGCTTCAAAATCAAAAGGTGTTGAATGGAAGAACGTTTGAACCTACTGTAATGAACAACCCAAGAATGCGTTAGTTAGTAGATGCTCTGGAATTTCAGGGGTGGGGACATTTGTTTGAAAGGCCAGTGCCATTTTTACATGAATGGGAAGTAAAAGGGTTCTAGCTGAATATGGAGATTCAGGAGAATGGAAGTTTTATTACCAAGGTAGGGGAGATCTCTTTCAACGTTGATGAAGATAGTTTGAGTAAAATCTTGCAGGTAAAGAAGGTAACTAAGATCAGTTGTTGACCAGTCACCCTCGAAAGGCTTCTTAGAAGAGGCTGGGAAGTTGGAAAAACTCAACCCCTCAGCCATCCCAAAGAAGCTGCTCAAGGGTCAGTATCAGTTATATTTCGAATTTGTCAACAAGGTCTTATTACCAAGAATTGAGAAGAGAACCATTGCAACAATGGCCGACCTCCATTAGACGGAGAAGATGAGTACCATGGTACCAATCAATCTGCCAGCGCTTATGATGGAACACATGAGGAATATGTTCAAAATGGCAGAAGGAAAACATGGTCTGGCATATGGTTTTTTGTTAAAATCGGGTGTTTGAGTACTGGGGGTGGAGCTAAGCAGGGGAGTTGTAGGATCAATCAAGCATCCTTTTCCCAAAACACTGGTGGAATGTGAGTGTAGTGATCTCAAGGCAGGAGGCAAAAGATCACCTATGTCTGATCTAGTAGATCAGAATGAAGCCCTGAGGAAACAGGTGGAGGAACTGACAACGCCCCTTGCCAATAAAGATGCCGACCTTTCTTTGCTAAATGCTGAAGTGGCAAATGGCACTAGAGGAGGACCTGACTCTGCTGAGGTGATCGAGCTGAGGGAAGTTAATGCCCAATTGACTTAAGTCACCTCACCCAGCAGCTCCTGGACGCGCTCAGGGATCACAATGCCAACATGGCTAAGCTTATTCAGTCCCTAGCCTCCAAGTCCTCCAGTTCCTAGGTTCCTGCTTGAGTACCCCGATCCCCCCAGAAGTGTCTGTCCCCTGTTTTTATGTTGAAGTTTTTTTTGTGTGGTCTTGGCCCAGGTCTGGGCAATTCATGTTGATGAATGGTATGTGATTATGCATGGAATATTAAATGAAATGTTGTTGCTATGATTTTGACTCCATTATGCTTATTCTAGTACCTAGTATCTTTCTGCTTGTAATCTTCTCTTAGTTTACTGTTTTACTTTTAATGATGCCTAAAGGGGGAAGAATCACACATTCAGGGGGAATATTATATTCAGGGAGAATAATAGGTATGGGGAACAGTACAAGGGATCTGGTTGATGCGATCAGGTAGATCAACAGAGCTTAGTTTGTCATCATCTAAAAGGGGGAAATTGTTAAGTATATGAAGTGCGTTATGTTTTGATGATCAACAAACTGAGCGAAGGACCAGGTAGACTGTCGTGTTCGTATACTGAAGCTGGTGTGGTTGGTGAAATGTCCATATACAGGCTGGTGTGGTTGGTGAAATGTCCATCAAATGTACTAAGGACCAGCGGTCCATGCCATGTAGCCACAGTAGTATAAAAGGAAGGTGTCCAAGGAATAAACATAAGGTTTTTCAAGCATTCTAAAAGATTTAACTTTTCTTCAGTTGAAAAGCTCTTCCTTGGCCTCTTATGTGTTAAAACATAGCATCTTCAGACGTGGGACCTGATAGATTAGTTCTATAGTTCTCTAGTTTGTTGGTTGTTGTATTGTGATCAAAAGTGTAAATTCACTCCTAAATTATAAAGGAACGTGATCCGTACTCGTTCAAGTTTGTTTTAATGTTGTGTATGCCTTGTAGATAGGGTAGAAGTCTATAGGCTGGATTGTATTTTGGTCTAACAACGTAGGGGTTGTGTGCTGAGACTAGAATAGATCTGGAGGTTGCTCATTGCCTGTGCTTGTTGTAAGGGAAAGTAGAGAAATAGCGGGTGCGTTGTATTTCTTTACTTGGCTGTTTAGTGGATTTGGTTTGGTAAATCCTGTAGTGACAGGTCGTGGTTGTTCCTCCCTTGAGCAAGGAGTTTTTCCACGTAAAAACCCTTGTGCATTTGCCTTCTGTTATTTACTTTCTCCAAAGTCTTAGCTAACTGTACTTCGAGGGACCAGATCCTTCATTAGGCTAGGAGCACGCCAACTCAACAAGAAGGTCAAGAAAAGGGAAAAGCTGAAGTGCTGCATGGGGAAATTGAACCCAGGATGTCCAGGTCTCCAGTAGAGGGGTTAGGGAGAGGGGAGAGGGGAAAAAAATACTGCCGAAGGGAACCGAACATGGGGCGTCCAGCTGCTCTCTCGCGCCTCTAACCACACGAGCTGCGTGCACTTTTGTTTTAGGGAGTGTCTTTTTTAATTGTTTTTATGTTCAGTATATCATTCTCTTGTCATCGGCGAAATGGTGTAAGGGGAAGCGAGAGTGATTGTGACTACTATGAAAAACCATTTTAAAAGTTAATTTCAAGAAGTTTTTTTGGACACATGAACATATACATTTAGTTAGGAATTGTTTATAAGTAGTTTTTGTCCCTTTTTTTTTTTGTTGTAAATAGGATAATTAAATATTTAAGAAAGCTATTTTACTAATTTAACTTTTAAGTTTAGGAGTTTATGATATTAAAGTAACATAGATAGAAAAAGGATATGATATACATATAGATGGACATCTTGTTTATTACTAAAAGAAGGAAAAAGGTCAACCATGCCCTTAAACTATGTGAAATGAACAAAAATGCCCTTCGTTTATAGTTTGGTCTAAAAATGCCTTTGCCATCAATACTTTGGTACAAAAATGCTCTCCGTCCATAGTTTGGTCTAAAAATGCCCTTACCGTCAATACTTTGGTCCAAAAATACCCTTATTGTTATTTAATAGGTCAAAAGTACTCTTTTTTTCAAATAAATTTGTTATTTATTTTCTTTTTGAAGTAAATAGAGTGAAATAAAGCCTTTGTATCGTTGCTAGTGTTTGAGCTTCAAAATTTATTTTTATTTAAATTCCACTGGGGCAGGCTACAGGTCTCCTTTTGAGAATGAACACTAGTGCATTGACTGCGGAGAAAGTGTGGAAAGATATCCAATCAACTAGTTCAGGTCTCTTGTTGAACTGATTGTCTCAGAGTCTGTATATCACTGTACTTAATTTGCTATTTTGTTTTGAGTTTCTATTTTCCATGTCCTGGATGGCGCAGTGAGCGATGAGCAACTCTCAATGTCAGTATAAAAATCCTCTCTTTTTGTTCTTAATTTCCAATTTCTGCTTCTAGAATTCATTCATTTTTTCTCTTGATTAGATTGCATTTCTTGTTTGGAAAGAATTTGGAGCGAGCAACGAGAATAGTTGATCAAAGAGGTGTTAAGAGGATCTTGGGTCAGCCCAGTGGACGTTCCATCTTTCAGGTCTTAAGTTTTTACAATATCATTCCATCGTGTCTGTGGGGTAAGCCATAATTAACTAGAGTCTAGGTACAACTATTGAAGCTTATGCTTCATTTTTTATGCTTGCACAGGTTGTAGGAGAGTCAAAGAGGAAGGAGGAATATTTATGCTTTGCACATCATTATTGCGCTTGTTATTCTTTCTTTTATGACATTGTAAACAGAGGGGAGCAGCTCTGTGTGAGATCTACATTCCCTTCTTATCATGAACCTCTTTCTCCAATATCAAAAAATATTAGTAACATTCCCTTCTATGTGTTGTCCCAGTGTAAGCATCAATTAGCTGCCAGACTTGCTGCTTCGTTGGGAGTATGTATTGATGTTGAAATGTCTGACGATGAGCTTGCTCTCATGCTCTCCAGGCTTTGAATCTGGAGTTCCCTTTCAAGTAATAGTCTAATTCGGTTAACAACTACTCCTTGTTAATACTTATTACTGTTGTTGAAATTTTTACCCTCATAATTTATCACTTCTCTGTTCGCCCTTGTTGTATGTCTCATGTTTCCTATGGAATTAACTTTTCCGACTAAGACCGAGTGCCAGTACTGAAAGTATTCCTAATTGATTCAACAAAAGTACTTCTTAAATGTATGTTTATTTATTTCTTTATTTTGTGTTCTTTTGTTGGAATTCAAGTTCTTAAGGGGCATTTGCACATGCAATCAAGCATATTAGAGGAATGCTCTTTTTTTGCAGTGTCAAATTGTACACGATCACTGAATATAGTGAGACTTCTTATACTCTGTTCTTCAAATATCTTTGTCTATCCAGAATTGGTGCAGTTGAATTTGTCACGAGGTTAAGGACACATGGATCGGGTTAAATTGTAAAGTTGAGATTAAGAAAATAGATGTGTTGTTAAATAAGATTATAGAGAATAGTAATATAATTTAATAAATGAATGGAAGAGTGAAATCTGAGTAGAGTTGCTTCAGCTTCGATTCAAGTTATAACTTCAAGCTGTTAGTTCGGGAATCAAAGGTGTTTATGTAAGCATTTTTTGAGAGTAGACCTTGGTCGATAATGTAAAGAAAGAGAAAACTTAGGGAGCAAGAAAAGTTGTATATTGCTTAGTATTCCAAAGTTATGATTTGTCAAAGATATAAGCATGTTGACAATTGCCCTAAAGTTGTTTAAGAAGGTCCCTAAGATGCAAGGACAATACTCACTTGGAGGTTCCTTAAGTTCGAGCTACTCCTATAATTGCTATGTATGATTCTAAATATCATAATTTGACTAAGTTATGTTTAAACATTTCGTGGGATGACTTAGCACAGAATATGTCTTTGAGGTGGGGTTTGGTAAGGAAACCTTAGTAACATCCACTTGTCTCATTTAACTATGTGCCACCATAGGAGCCCTTTGTAGGCTAGGCTAGTGGATCCACGTAGGCCATTTATGTTATATAAAGATGCATGCGAAGTGATGGAGTTCCATCCGACAAGTGGTCTCCCCGCGCCAACACGTAGGGGGTTATGTTGGATTCCACGTAGTAGCTCACATGGTCTTATATGTCAGTTAAGGTTTACTCCCACAAGTTCATGACTATGATATGATTCCATTACCTATGATTTCTCATGCATTTCTCTCATTCTTATTGAGCGATGTTCCTTGTTCATGTTTAAGCTTATATTGAGTAATTTACTATCTTATATATATATATATACATGTTTTACTTATGAACGATGACATTACAGTTTCATGTCTTGCATTGCATCCCACATACTTAGTACATTCCAACATACTAATACATATTTTGGTTGCATGATTTAACCATGTATGGATATTATGAACGATGACATTACAGTTTCATGAAAGAGAAAACTCAGGGAGCAAGAAAAGTTGTATATTGCTTAGTATTTCCAAAGTTATGATTTGTTAAAGATATAAGCATGTTGACAATTTGCCCTAAAGTTGTTTAAGAAGGTCCCTAAGATGTAAGGAAAATACTCACTTCGAGGTTCCTTAAGTTCGAGCTACTCCTATAATTGCTTGTATGATTCTAAATATCATAATTTGACTAAGTTATGTTTAAACATTTCGTGGGATGACTTAGCACAGAATATGTCTTTGAGGTGGGGTTTGGTAAGGAAACCTTAGTAACATCCACTTGTCTCATTTAACTATGTGCCACCATAGGAGCCCTTTGTAGGCTAGGCTAGTGGATCCACGTAGGCCATTTATGTTATATAAAGATGCATGCGAAGTGATGGAGTTCCATCCGACAAGTGGTCTCCCCGCGCCAACACGTAGGGGGTTATGTTGGATTCCACGTAGTAGCTCACATGGTCTTATATGTCAGTTAAGGTTTACTCCCACAAGTTCATGACTATGATATGATTCCATTACCTATCATTTCTCATGCATTTACTCTCATTCTTATTGAGTGATGTTCCTTGTTCATGTTTAAGCTTATATTGAGTAATTTACTATCTTATATATATACATGTTTTACTTATGAACGATGACATTATAATTTCATATCTTGCATTGCATCCCACATACTTAGTACATTCCAACATACTAATGCATATTTTGGTTGCATGATTTAACCTGTATGGATATTATGAACGATGACATTACAGTTTCATGTCTTGCATTGCATCCCACATACTTAGTACATTCCAACATACTAATGCATATTTTGCTTGCATGATTTAACCATGTAGGGATAGGTACTCCTCCATCGGCTCCCGGCTAGTTTTACGGCGTTCAAGACTAGTGTTTTTGTTGTGGTGAGCCCTTAGTTCGGGACTCTGCCATTTTCCATTCTAGCTTGTATTTATTTTGAGAAGATATATATGTTGGCCCTTTGAGGCTTTTACATTTTATGTTGCTTTATTATGGAGTCTTTTCTATTTGATGAAAACCGACCGTTACCGGTTCTGTCTATTGGTGTACTAGTTGGTATGCTTTATGGACAAAGATGTGTTGGTATTACATGCTTTTTAATGTTTGTTCATTGTCATAAATTGCGCTTAGACACTTCCCTAGGTCGGGTTGTTACACAAACTTTCTTGAATCAGGACAAGATGCCCAGTTAGAGTCACAGAAGGCTTTAACTTTGTAATCATCGGTAGATGACATGAGTAATGCCCAAGTTGGATCCTTCTTAAGGTATCTGAGAATGTGATAAGCAGCTAGTAGGTGAGGTTCTCTGGGGTCTTGCATGAACTGGCTAAGGTGTTGTACTCCATATGCAATGTTCAATCTATTGTTCGTTAGGAAATTGTGCTTTCCTATCAGCTAGTATATGCATTTGGATCTGACATAGGTGACCCTTCATTTGCTTTGAGTTTTATTGTTGTATCAATTTGTTTGGAAAGGCTTTAATACCGTGAGCAATGGTACTCCTTGAGTAGGTCAAGTACAAACTCTCTAGGAAATAAGAACCCTAGCATCTATGTATAGGAGAGCCTAAGAAATTGCCCAAGTCCTTGATTTTGAACTGGTTGTGAAGAAAGGCTTTTGGATGATCAGCTTCTTCAAGGTCAGTCCCAGTCTGTTAGCTGTCATCTACAGACGCAGCTATAAACACAACAGAGGATCCTTGTTTTATCTAGTAAGGTTTCTTTTCCAGCGATTGATGCAGTTGAAATGCAGAATTCTTCAGATCCTGCTTCTCCTGCTGTTGCTAATTCAGAGAAAATTGGAATAGCAGTAACCTTGGGTGTTGCGATACCAGTGTATGCTTTCAGATTTATATGTTCTAGATTTCCCTCCAGCATTCTGGCTTGTATTGCACTAATATTTGGATTCAATTTTTCCAGTAGTTCTGAGACTACTTCAGCTCAAGATGCAGTAGCATATGACAATGGAGTTTCTCTGGAGAATAGGGAGGTACATTGCCCTTTTGAAACACTTGTGATTATTTAATGACTAGTGGTTGAAAAACAAGAAAGCTTGTCTTAGCTGTTATGCTGAATGATGATCCAACACTTCTATTGTGCTGTTGGCAGTCAACTGCTACCAGGTGAAGATTAGGTTCTGTTGAGGTTCTCTTTCGTACTTTGTGCTTTATGTTGTGCATGAAATGCAGGAAGTTAAGCAAGATGGTGCAGTAACTGAAATAAGAGGTGCTACTTCATCAGAAGAGAAAACAGTCGAGCTGGGACCATT
>JAPFFP010047574.1:0-10290 GCA_026153255.1 Solanum medicagineum
TAGGAGAAAAAGTAAAGGAGTCCCGAACTAAGGCTCACCATGAACATAGGACACACTTTCAAGTACACTCAATCACCAACTTGAAACTCAAGCTCCCTTCTTCTCATATCAGAGTAGGACTTTTGTTGGCTTTGGGCTATCTACAATTTCTCTCTTCTTCTTTTAATTTTCTCTGTAGCATTTATCACCAAGTCCAGTCCTACTAATGTCACTTCACCGACTTCAAACCACCATATAGGAAATCTATACAGTTTACCATACAACCCTTCAAATGGTGCAATCCAAATACTTGTGTGGAAGCTATTATTGTAGGCGAACTCAATAACTGGTAAATGTTCATCCCAACTCCCCTTAAACTTTAATACACAAGCTCTCGACGTATCCTCCAGTGTTTAAAAGTCCTTTCGGCTTGCCCATTAGTATGGGGATGAACAATCGTACTTGACTTCACTCTAGTGCGAAGTCCTCTTTGAAAAGATTTCCAAAAGTGAGAAATAAATTGAACTTCACGATCCAATATGATGGACAATGAAATCGCATACAAGCTTACCAACTATCGATTACACAAATGGATATAGTCCTCGACACTGAATGTAGTCTTTACCGGTAGGAAATGAGCCGACCTTGTCATATGATCAACTATCATCCAGATGGAGTCAAAATAAATTTTTTTCGTTGGAAACCCAACTATAAAGTCCATGTTGAACTCTTCCCACTTCTAAGTAGGAATATCGATGTCTTGTACTACGCCCCAGCTTTTGGAGTTCGGCCTTAACCTGTTGAATATTTACACACTTTGACACAAATTGGGTTATGTCCTTCTTCATTCCATTCTACCAATAGATTTTCCTCAAGTATACATCTTGCTAGTGCTGGGATGGATGGAATATGATGAGTTATGGGCCTTTTGCATGATCAACTACTTCAACACACTATCATTAGGCACACACAACCTCCATTGATATCGGAGTACACCATCTCCCCCTTGTGAGAAGACTTCTACCCTTCCATCTTTTACTAAAGTTTTAAACTCAACCAAGGAAGGATCAAGATCTTTCTTGGCCTTAACATTATGAATCAAAGAATATGCAGACCTATGAACAACCATTTGCACCACCACTTTCAGACTCACTCAATTTCACTCCCAGCCTAGCGAACCTAATAACATCTTTAGCTAATTTCCTTTTTCCATCAACTTCAATATGGGACACACTGCCCATGGAAGTTCTACTAAGGGTGTCAGCTACCACATTGGCTTTTTTGAGGTGGTACTTTACACTCATATCATAATATTTTAGTAGCTCTAACCACCTCTATTGCCCTCAAATTGAGATCCTTTTGGATGAAAACGTGTTGGAGACTTTTGTGGTCAGTGCAAACATCCACATGAAGTCTATACAAGTAATATTGCCAAATATTTAAGTCAAACACCACTGCTGCAAGCTCATGATCATGAGTCGGGTAATTCTTCTCATGTACTTTAAACTTCCTTGAAGCATAGGCAATCACTTTACTATTGTGTGTTAACACACAACCCAATCCAATCCTTCATGCATCACAATACACGAAAAACCCTTCATTCCCTTCTAACAATGTCAATATGGCGCCTAAAGTCAAGCGATCATTTAAAGTCTGGAAACTTCTCTTACATTTATCCGTGCACACAAACTTAGCTTTCTTATGAGTTAGCTTAGTGAGTGGAGATGAAATAATGGAAAAGTCTTGCATAAATCTTCTATAGTAACTGGCTAGACCCAAAAGACTCTTTATGCTGGTGAGAGTCAATGACCTTGGCTAGTTTCTCACTGCTTTTATCTTTTTAGGATCAACTTTGATGCCCTCTCTAGATACCACATGCCCAAGTAAGGCAACCTCATCTAACCAAAATTTGCACTTATGAAACTTTGCGTAGAGCTTCTTTTCCCTCAAGGTTTTAATACTGCCCTCAAGTGCTCCATGTGCTCTTGCTCACCTCAAGAGTAGATAAGGATGTCATCAATAAATACCACAATAAACATTTTGAGGTAAAGCTTGAATACCCTATTCATAAGGTCCATAAATATCAATGGTGCATTAGTGAGGCCAAACAACATCACCACAAACTTGAAATGACCATACATAATTTGGAAAGACGTCTTAGGGATGTCACTTTTTCTCATCCTCAAATGGTGATAACCGGATCTCAAATCAATTTTGGTGAAATGAATAGCCCCTTGTAGTTGATTGAACAAATCATCTATCATCGAAAGGGGATACTTATTTTTGATGGTGACCTTATTGAGTTACTGGTAGTCAATGCACATGTGGAGCAACTTATCCTTCTTTCTCACAAATAGAACCGAGGAATTTCAGGGAGATCGATTAGGTCTAATGAAATCCTTCTTCAACAAATCCTTTAGTTGCTCTTTAAACTCCTTCAATTCTTCAGGAGTCATTCTATAAGGAGGGATTGAGGTAGGTTGAGTATCAGGTAAGAGATCTATACCAAAGTTTTTCTCCCTCTCATGAGAGACACCTGATAACTCATTTGAAAAGACATCAGGAAACTCACTTACAACGGGGACTGACTCAAGAGAAGGAAATTTAGAAGAGGCATCTTTGACCCATATCAAGTGGTAGAGGCACTCCTTGGAAATAATTTTGCGGGCCTTTACAAAAGAAATAAATCCACCCCTACATGAAGAGTTGCTACCCTCCCATTTAAGAATTGACTCATTAGGGAATTGATGGGTTCTACAGTCAATAGAAGCATTAGAAGCATGCAACCAATCCATCCCCAGAATCACATTGAAGTCTTCCATAGGAAGCTCATCTAAGTTACATGGAATCACTTTATGCAAGATAGAAAGGGTACAATTTCTATAGACTCTTCGGGCTATAATAGACTTACCTACAGGGTTACTCACCTTATAGGGAGGATTTCAGGACGTACATGAAACTTATATGCAAAGAACAGGGTTAAAAAAAGACTAATTTGCTCTAGGATCTAAAAGTGCATATGCATCATATCAAAACCTCTTAACATACTACTAACCATATTCAGAGCTTCTTCGACCTCTTAGTGACCATGAAGAGCATAGAACTGGTTGGTCCTTTGGGCACCTTGGACTGGGCCCCTTTGGCCTTGAGGCCTTGTGCCTCTACGCCTTTAATCCTTAGCTTTGTAACCCAGCTAAGCATTCTACTTTGTTTGGTTTTTCGTACTTAAGGCAATTTGGACTTTGCAGCTTCCAAGACACCCCTTTATCCTTCCGATAAAGAGGAGTATTGGTGGATCCTTGCCTACTTTGCTTTTAACCACCTTGAAATTTGTGACCACCACCTCTTTGGTGAGAGTAACTCCCACCTTCAATTCGAGCCCTCTTGGACTCCTTTGTACCTTTCATGAAGCTTTTCTTCTTCTATTTGCTATGCCTATGTCATCAAGCAGAAAATGTCCATCTGCTTGATAAACTTGGCTATCTTGCACTCCTTGGAGACCAACTCGAAGACACCCAAAATAAAATTGCTCAAGAGTTCCTGAATCCGCGACTATGAATGGAGCATACTTTGACAATTCGATGAATTTGAGGGCATACTCCCTCATGCTCATGCTCCCTTGCTTCAACTTGATGAATTCTTGGACCATTGCCTCCCTAAGCTTGATAGGGAAGAATCAATTTAAAAAGGCAAATTTAAATTCCTCCCAACGTATAGGACCTGCTCCTTGGCCTCTCTCATCGGCCCATTGTTCATACCATATCTTGGTTACTCCATTGAGCTAGTAATCTACCAACTCGGCATTTTCTTTCGACAGAATGCACATCATCGCAACCACTCAGTAGGCCTCCTCCATAATGTAAATTAGGTCCTCATCCATCTTTGACCCATGGAACTCCTGTGGGTTCATCCTCATAAAATATCGTACCTCTAGTAGCCAAAGTAGGCACTTGTGGAGGTACCGCTATCTCTTGATTGGCCTGATCGGCCGATGCTTCGATTAATAGGGTGAACACGACTCTAAACTCCACATGAGACAATCCATCGTCTTGTTGGAGTGACTTGTTTTAGAGTGCCTTGTTGATGAGGAGCTCTTTATGGAAGCATGTTCTAGAAACAAGCAAAAAAGCCCATCGTTGATTAGTGGAAAACTAACTCTAAGACACGACATGAACAAGAAAGAAGATAAGATTTTTCTAAACTGCCTTATACCCTCTCACTCAAGATAGTGGTGTGCTTCACAATCTTGAATGAGACTCTATGCTATGAGGTATGCATGGGACATCCGAGGACATTTCAAAATCCCATGCTTTGATACCAAGTTTGTAATAACCGGACCTAGGGGCCTAGTTTTCACTGGTGAATAAGATACCCGAATGCCCCTCACTCAAGCCATCTTAAGCATCTCAAGCATTCATAGGCATTAAGTAAAACTATTTGCAGAAAAGTAAGGGATAAGGGACTAAGGGCCAATTTGATATTGAAGCAACATCAAAAAGCAGTGGAAATACAATAATCAACTTGTTTGTCTATATACATACCAACTACATCATAAACTAATAGGACCGCTATTGATCGATCTCCATCAAATAGAAAGGAATCCATAATAAGGGAACATATAAAGTAAAAGCCTCAAAAGGGCTACAAATATATTGTCTTAAAGCAAAGCAAGGATACAAGATAGAAGAAAAAGTGGAGGAGTCTCGAACTAAGGTCTCACCACGAACAGTAAAACTAGTCTTGGACACTGAGTGCTAGCCACAAGCTGGTGAAGGAGTACCTATCCCTACATGGTTAAATAATATATGTGAAATATGCATTAATACATTTGAATGTACTAGGTTTGTAAGATGCAATTCATGGATGAAATTGCAATGCCATCATGATTAAACATAGCATATAAATATATATTTAATAAAAGACACACAAAGTATGCTTAAGCATGTACAAGGAATATGGCTCAAGATCAATATGAGACAATGCATAAGAACACACTTATGATGAAAGCATAACATAAGATCGTATAGCTTGTGGGAGTGGACCATAATCGACAATAAGATCATGTGAGCTACTACATGGAATCCAATGAAGTCCTTCCATTGGAAAAAGTCTAGTACACTCCTTCCATTGAGAAAAGGGGCATCTGCTTGCCAAGATAGATGTCCAAAACTTGGTAACTTTGCAATTGCATCTTTGATAACATTTGGGACCTACATAGATCTACTAGTATAGCCTATAAGGCTTCTATGGTGGTAGATAGTTAAGGACATTGATATTTACCTTCAAGGGATCATGTCTCAACTAACATAATGAGTCCCAAGATTTAGTCCTCTCGGTGCTAAGTCATCCCACAGAATCTCTAAAACATATTCTTAGAATCACAAGTAGCAATCAACAAAAGTAGCTCAAAACTTAAGAATCTTTCTTAAACATCTTTTAGGGAAATTGAGATCATACTTATATCTTTATAAACTTAACTTCAAGATCTTCATTATGCCCTAATAATCATCATAATTCATAGAAAACTTTACCTAAAAATTAGGTGGGCTTAGATCTATCATCGAACAATCATAAATCACATAAGTCATAATGAAATTTCTCTTTAAAAGGAACATTGAAAACTCCAACCTTTATCACATCGAAAATCATCATAGAGTCATCATCATTAGTAAAATATGCATATATTTACATAGAAAAATAGTTATTAAACATCATAAGTATCGTTTAATAACATAAATATCATCAAATCATCATAAGCATGCACATTAACTTGAGAAACTTAAAGAAAAGGTAAAACGCTTAATAGAAAACATCATGGATGAAAGGATATCCATAAATAAATTCACATACCTCGTAGTAACTTGATAGAAACAAACTTGTAGGGTTGAGGAAGAATTTGGAAACCCTAATTCTCACATTGCCTTGCCTTTAGAGCCTCTTTCTCGCCTTAGAATTTTTAGAGTAAAGAATGAGGGAATGAATGAACAGATTAGGCTTAGATACAAATATAAGGCCCCTTTTTCGTCCCCAAAATAACATAGTTTAGGAATAGAAAAGAAGGAAATGCCAAAACCTCCCCTCATTAAAACTGTCAAAATCGACATATGAGACCTTGATTACCGGCTGTAAGTCCATCCACGAGCCGTAAGTCCCTTCATCTGATAACACATATGAGATTTCCTAAAAACTGACTTTGCTTGACTCAAAACTATGGACATATATTATGGGTCGATACCATTTATCAGCCATGGTTGGACTCATAGAGTCCTTTCACATTTATCCATTTTTACCTATTCTTGGCCTCATTCCAAGAAGAACATTTATAGGTTGTATCCCATCTTACGGGCTATCTGATAACTCGTAGGTTATCCTTCAGAAATCTCCAATTTTTTTTCATGCCTGGGGTCCCACTCACGAAACCACATAGGGGCTATAGGTATCCTACAGGCCATCACTTAGTCTGTGGGTTACCCCACACTTGGAAAATATTTGCCTTCCTAAAATCATAAGTTAAAGAATGGAAACTACGGGCTATATGTCAACTAACGGGTCATAGGTTGCCCCATAAACCAAAATTCAGGTCATTTTTTAGGCCAACTTTTTTGTGCTCAAGGATTCTAAACTAGGGGTCGATACAGTATTTGTGACTTACTTGGAACAATTTGCTACATGAAGTAAGAACTATGTAGGTTGGCTTGTTAGATTACTGGTTATAATTTTTTGAGGCTCTAATGGCATGGTTGGAGTACTTATGTTCCTTATTATTTACCTTGTGTTTAATATGTCCTTGCTAGGTACCATGTTATGCGGTACCCACCCTTACTTCTACACTTCTGTAGGTTGTGAGCTCAATCATTTTTTATTTCTCCATTCTATTTTCATCATGAGGTTTAGAGCTTCTTTAGAGGTAGTGGCTAGTTCCATCAGCAGACCCTCATAAATCCCTATTTATGTTGTTTTGTTTTCTAGTTGAGAGTCACTGATAGTCGAGATTTGTAATTTCCCTTCAAATATTCAGTTGTAATAGAGGCTTGTACATGAAATATTAATTTTGGGTTGATTTTAAACTATGATCATATTAAATTATCATCATCTCGTTCAGAATTGCTTTATTTTTCTTTAATTTTCACTTTATTTGAGTTAAATCATTCATTAGAATAGCTTGTCTTGTTGAACTAAGGTAATCTCTATCACACTCGTGTTCAAGTAAAGACATATTTTTACCTTTAAGCTATGAATTGTGGTGTTTTTCCTATATTACATGCATATTTATTTATTGTTTTCACCTTCGGGCCTTGAATTGGGGTGTTGTGCCTATACCATGTCCATATTTATTTAGTATTTTTGCCTTTGAATTATGAATTGTGGTATTTTGTCTATACTAGATGTATATTTATTTATTGCACTTGCCTTTGGGCTAGGGATCAGGTTGTTTTGACTACACCATATTATATTGGATCAAAAAATTTCATCTACACCATATTCCATTGAATCTGAGTGTTTTTGCCTATACCACATATGTTAGGTCCAGTTGTTTCGCCTATACAAGAATTATATTATATATTATTGTGTATTTTGTCTTGAACTACCGTTATCAACTAAATGCGAGATCTCTCAGGCTAAGTATGCTCCTATATTTGTATGATTAATAGGCATGTTAGGGTCTTTTCTTGACTAGGTTTTAAAGGTTTTTCATCTAGGAAGCTTGTAGACATCTGATTTGGATCTTGTAACTAGTTGTTGCTTTCCAATTTTTATATAATGATCTGGATGATCTTGTATTCTACTTTGGTTATATTTCAAATATTTCCATTGCTTTTATTTTAATATATCTTGATCGTGCTGGTAAATATTTGTCATTTGGTCAAGTTTCAATTGATCACTCCCAGATTATAAGGATCACGTGCAGAAGACATTGAATATGACATTTCATCAATCTTCTTATTCTTTTGCCTAGAAATTCATTTTTATTACGAGAACATATCATAGACTCTAATAGGATCAAGTTTTTTAGACATAGGCAAAGCTCTCTTTGTATCATAGATTTCAATTCTTGATCCTATGGCATATTATAAGATTGTTGTATCATCTTGATTCAAGTTGTCCAGTTTTACCTATAAATGATTGATGATATGTATCTTTATATGACTTATTATGGTGAATGTTTTAATGTTTCTTGCTCATATAAAAGCTTAAGAAGCTTGTTACAAGTGTTTTGAGATCTTTTCTAGAATTTTATTTTATAAGCCCAAAGGTGGTTTTTTAGTGTTTATTGGTCATTTCCACAAATGCCTCCAGTATTTAGTTTTTGTCCATCATCACTTTAACACTTTGTTTGGATGGTTGTCATTCATTGTATTGTATGGTTAGTTTAACTGTAATGCTTGTTTTGATGCTTACTTAAATGTTTTCCTATCTTATTGTTAAAACATTATTAGGTAATGATAAATAATCTCATTTTTTGTGCGAGGACTGATTTGTTGTGATCGCATCATTCTCTTAATTTTTTCTTCTTATTTTGTCTTCAATTATTATTTAACAATCCTACCTTATCCTTTATCTTACATATTTATAATAGTTCCACCCCATATTCTACTTTTCTTGTAAGTTTATCTTTAAAATATGTTGATGTGTGACAGTATGTAACGATGGAGAACAATGTTGGAAAACTTAAAGAATTCATCCACAACCTTCCTAGTAAATCATTAGACATGCATATGAATTCATAAAAATAAAAAGAACACTAACCTTGTTCCATTAAAGCAACTTTTTTTGAAAAGATAAGATCTTCTAAACCTTGAAAATTGTTTTGTAATTTTTTTTTCTGAGATGGCAAAAAGAGAAACAAAATATCTTCTAATTTAGGGACCAAGTCTATTTAAAGATTCAGCAATACCCTTCCATAAAAGGTATGTCCCTTTATGAAAGGTATGTCTTTACATGAATGGTATGTCTTTTCATGAAAGGTGAAACACCCCGAAAATGTGCTTCGGAAATGCCCATAATCATAATTTCTATAACTCTCAAAACTGTGCGTGATATCAAAAATTTGACTTCATATTCTGGTTCAGGAGTAAAAATTGAGTGAAAAATGGGTATAACCCAGATTTTTGAAGACCCGTAGTAAAAAAAAATTTTGCTAATTTTTCGTGAGACAGTGTGTATCCGCGCCCTGGCCGCGACACGCCAGGGGCGCAGACTATTGTAACTTGGCCTTCGCGATGGGTCCACGTCTTGCCAGTGGCGCAGACCAGTGTTGGATTTTTCTTAATTATTTTGTTTTGGCCAAGGGTATAGGGGTCATAGCTCCATGCCCACTTATGCATGAAAACACCCATACTTAGCCATTTTTCAACACTATATCACTCAAAACCCTCAAAGAAACTTCTCCTAGACTTAACCAAATATCTCACTTAAATTTTAAGGATTTCAAGCTTAACTTTCGAACTCAAGGATTCACTAAAAGCTCTAAGTTCTCTTCAAGCTCATCTTAAGAACACCCAAGTTTGAGGTATATGGGTTTCATCCATTGGGTCCTTTCACCCATGGACCCCAATCTTCCTTTTTAGGAAAATTGTATGTTTTCAAGTTGTATTGCTTATGGGTATCTCTTATAATGAAATATGACCATGATTTATGTTGGGGTTTTATCAAGTATTGTTGATTACTCATGAATATCTATTTTAAACTTACAGTATGAGTTGATCTTTGTCTATTGAGACTATACATGTTTTGAGCTATGAAAGTATCAACTATTATGAGTTTTGATGATAAAATACAAGGCAACCTACGTGAGGGTTTTACTACATGTTGGTGGGTTGATTTGCATTAAGTTTTCTCATCTTATTTCACTCTCGAATTGTATGATTTTGAACTAGTATCATGAACCCACCAAGTTTTTGATAAAATGTCAAATCAAGAATTCTGAAGTTATTGATAATCTATGTCATGATTTACAAGTCAAGTGACTTCATGATGTTTAAGGGATTTCAAACATGTATCTAATTCATGAAATTATTTATGATTATGTAAGTATCAAGTTTAGCCCTATTTTCAAGATTTTTACCTCTTGCGAGTCATCCATGTTAAAGCAAGGGTTCATGTTTTATTATTATTACTCTCATGTTCCAAGTTAGGCTCACCATTAGAGGTCAAGCATGTTTAAGAGCCACTCATGTCATGTTTCCATGTTTCTTACAAGTTATACAAGTTATGATTATTTCAAGAATTCTGTGAAATTAGACTTAGCACCGATGGTTTGGATGTCGACATGGACTATCTTCAAGGGTTCATACTCCTTTCCTTAAACTA
>JAPFFP010047575.1:0-10290 GCA_026153255.1 Solanum medicagineum
GATGGAAATAGAGGGTGGGGGTGGTGAATAAATTTAACTTTCTTTTTTGATTTTTTTAAAAAAGTATTTGGAGATAGGGGATACGATGGGTCTTGGAGATGATTTTTAGGGTGAGGATGAGGGTTGGGGGTGGGGTGGGAGTGGTGGGTGATAGCGTATGATAGTAGAAAAAATTAAAACAAAATTTATAAATCTTTTTTTTTTGGGAGTAAGGTTCGGGTGATAGAGAATGATCATTAACAATGTAGCTTTGATTTAATTTTTTTTTGGCTTCAAGAGAATAAAGTGGGTTGGAACCATTTTTACCCAAATCATATTTGACGAAATCCATATTTACCCATATTTTATATGGATGGATTTATGATCCACCCATTTTAGCTCAATTCATATTCAATCCATTCAAATCCGATCTAATCCACCCATTTGGCACCTCTACGAGTGATTTCACGTTCAACAAGTTTAAAAAGTAATAGAAAAATTAGACATGTAATTGACATTTTGAAATAAATTTGAAAGTTACTTATGTATCTTAACCTTTTATTACTTATATTTATTTATTATAAATGCATGCATGGCTTTTAGATAATGAATCTTCGTCATATATATGTTCTACACCATATGAGGAGACAAAAATCTATCAAGTATAATGAAATAAATCATTTGTGATATTCATATTTCTCTATTTGATTAAGTAATTAGCAGAGATAAAGTTAATTTAATAGTTTTTTTGTCATTCTAATTAGTAATTTAATGATTTACTCTTACTACTACCATTATTGTTTAAAAAACTTGCAATGTAAGTGACATAAGGAAGCAAGAATCAAGAAATAAACACATAATTTTCATTTCTGATATACTTTTAGTAAGAAATTTACCTTTTTTCCTTTTATATGTATCTCAAACTTTTAGAAGCTTTTTTATATTTCAAGTAAAATGTAGTAAGATTTATGTCTAGTCCAACTAACTAGATGCACTAAAAAATAATGTTGAAGTGCAATAAAATCTTATAGAAAAAAAATTCAGCATTTGCAGATTTTTATTGTCTTTGTCTTTATTTCATATTTGTTTTTGTTTAGTTTCTTTTTCTGTTTTGGGCTTGGGTCATTTCGGGCCCAATCTAATAATGAATTGTTCTCTTCTTCTTCTTATCTTATCTTATTAATAAGAGAGTTTGTGCTGAAGCAACACCTCTCTGTTGACATATCTACTTTAACTATTTGTTTCTTTTTCTTTATTATATGAGATTCATAAAAATAGTTTAGGGATTTTTTAATTGAAAAGCAGTTGTTTAGCGATTTTACAGTATTACCCATAACAACTAATTTTCACAATTGAAAGGCCCATAAAAATATTTCAGAGATTTTTTAATTGAATTTATTTAAAGCAGTTGCTTAGTGATTTTACGATGTTTCCCTTCATAAATATTTTCTAGCTACTTCAACTGTTCAGTTATTTTAAATTAATGGAACCCACAGAAATATTTCGGGGATTTCTTAATTTAATCTTTTCAAAGCACATGTTTAGTGATTTTACAGTATAACCCTAACAACTAATTTTTGCAATTGAAGGGCCCATAAAAATATTTCGGCGATTTTGAATTTAATCTATGTAAAGCAGCTGGTTAGTGATGTTACGATATTGCCAATGAAATTAGAATAACAGTTTCAATTTATTTTAGAGTAAAAATTAAAAGTTATTTAACCATTAAACTAAATATTCATCAATATTAATAATATTTATTGGATATTAATTTTACATCTAAAAAATGATTAAATAATATTTGATTATATCATTAAAAATAACTTTATGAATAATTATTGGGCCTGTGCACGGCACGGGATTTTGTAACTAGTTTTTGAAAAAGTAATACTTTGTAACTCTAAAAGAAAAAGCTATTTACAAGCGGCTTTCTTACTTTCACACCTCCCATTTTTAATTATTCTCGCACATTTGATGCCATGAGAGTATATATATACTCTGATGATATCAAGAAAGAAGAGATAGTGCTTCAATAAGACTGTTTGATATCATATCAAAGTATATTATACTCTGATGATATCAAAGAGGAAGAAACTACTTAATACCATCAAAATATATAGATACCATCAACATTTAGAATTTAATAAAATAAGATTGAGACTTTAATAAATAAAATTGCGACTCTGATAATTTTCTCTTAATTGTTTCTTATTTATTTCTTAAAAATGATCTCAATCCCATGACCTATATGATATCAATAGGATATTAATATATTGATGAAATACCACAGAAGATTAAGTTTAGCCTATATGACACTACTATGATATCATATATCGATGGACTATCACATAATAGTGATGCTGACGTTGTGAACAAAATAACAAAGGATAAAATAGAGTAAACGGATAAATAATTTGGACTGAATCCATTTTTGATAAATAATTTCACGATTAAATCCATTTTACTTAGCTTTCTCATTATTTGGGTCTAAATAAGTAGGCCAATGCAACCGTAGTTTGATTAAATTAGTTAATATCGAGAAGGATAAGGAGAAGGCGAAATTCAATGAAAAGCTAGATAAGAAGCATAACTAGATTTACTTAAATAATTGAGTTAATTTTATGAATGGTAATCAGTTTTCATTTTTAATATACTAAAGTTACAAATTAATTTTTTTCAATAATGAAAATTAAAGACACTCAATTTTAAATGTATAATACAAAAGTGAATTATTTTCTAACAAATAAAAGCTTTTAAGCTCTTCTAATAAATATCGCAAAAAGAATAGGAAACATGACGCAAGGGACACGTAAAATGTAACAATTAGTACAATGTATCATACTAATTATAGTATGATTTAGTTTAATTATTTAACATATTTTGATAAAATTATGTGAAAAATCGAAACAAATCAATATGAGATATTTGTACAATCAATATAAAAAGCTAATGTGTTACAACAACATTAAAAAAATAATGATTATTTTGCGAATGTCGGAAAAGAGTTTTAAGTTTCATTTAATCTGTGGATTGTAGATGAGTTAGAGATTAAGTGTTAAAAGAGAGTAAACCCATGTTTAGTCAGTGACTCTATATAAGGAATCCCAATTTAGTGTTTGGCAGCAGAAGAAAATACTACTCACAACTCGTGCCAAATGGTGTGACCATCACGTTGAAAATGCAAGAAACGGAATCGTCTTTAGAGTAACATATGCCAATTAATATTTCCCTATAAATGTAGTTTAGTATCTATATAGCAATTTTTTTATTTTTGATTCGGTAGATTTGACCAGGAGTGAGGACTCCGTTGCAACATTATATTATTATATATATCATATGTTTTAGAAAGTGAACAGGGCAAGAAATGTAACAAGCGAGATGAATATCAATTACTTTGTTATATAGCTTCTTTTGTTTTTAGCACCAACTCCTGCGTATTAATCATGCCTAACAGATATTGTCGAATAGACTATTTTGTGTTCAACTGAGAAAGTTATCCCTGATAAGCTCTTATGTTACTCACACAAATCTAACAATTATGTCCTATATAGAAAAGGAACAGATCTCTATGTCAAGCATTAGCAAAAGGAACTTAAGGGCCATGTTGCTTGACATAGACGAGGTGGAAATGAAAGCAACAATTGTTGAATCTGAATCTTCAAGCATCGGGCTGTCAGTTGGACCACCCACACCAATAAAAAACTTGTGAATGGTCAGTCGACCAGAGATCCTTTAATTTGTTCCAACACAATAATTGCTCAACTATAGAATTGGAAGCACAAGATATTAAATGACTATGAATTATTATTATTATTCATGTGATAAAGTAGACTTGAGTTTGTATATAAATTGTTCGTCTTTTTATTGTAATTCATAATATTTGTATTTTCACTCCTTTTAAATCCAAGCTTCTTAGTTGATTTGTACCGACCTATTTTTCAAGGTACCTCCAAACCTCCTATGTTGTGATTTTTGGGATGCAGAATATTGACTACTAAGCTTAGGACTTTAGCTCTAGCTCATCGTAAATCCTAAATTAGAATATGTTTGTCTTGTATTTGAAGATACAAAATTTTTCTTTTAATAGTTTTGGGTATTATGTTTATAAGTATACTTGAAAATGGTTCAACTAGATAATGTATTTGTTTTGTGTCCTTTACATATGTTGTAAAGTATTTATTGTAGCTGTATTGTGCCAAGTTATGTTAGATGCTTGAGTTTTGATAGTAAGGTAGCTTCGTAATGTGTTACAATAACATACCCAGTGGAATCCCACAAGTGGAATTTGGGGAGGATAGAATGTAGACAGATCTTAGCACTACCTCATAGAGGTAGAGAGACTTCATAATGTGTTGATAGTAAGAATATGTTAGTACAGAGGACTCAACTACTTAAAAGAAAACCCTTTAAGACATATATTTTACCTATTAAGCGTTGATGCTTTTCAATCGACATACTTTCACTAATGCTAATTAACTTTTATTTAATAAGCCACATTGATAGCGCATACATATAAGTGGCAGTCTTAGCTAGAACGCATGTAAGAAATAACTAATGAGGAATTGAAGTACAGTTGCTTAGTCTAAGAACAATTTAATTTTGTTAGTATTGGGTCCGTGTTCATCTAGTACTTAATATATATTAGAAAAAAGTTGGTGTGAGGATGAAATATAAAACAAGATAGGAGAAAAAATTGGAGAATAACAAGTAGCATATTGTTTTTTTAAGCAATTTCATTCTATACATGTTAATTTTATTTTATAATCCATCCTAGATGCCTCCATTTACTTGATTCTTTAACCTATTTTTTTTGAATTTACTTGACGTTAAGAAAAATGAAGTAAAAGATACATTACTCATTAAACCAAAATTAAGAACCTGATCACTAATTCCATAATTTACGCATATTAACAAATATCATCAATAACTTCCTTACAAGAAATCAAATACCTAAAAAAAGATCGTTAAGACTTGATAAAATCATATTACACCCAAAATGAAAAATAACATTCTACCCAAAATCAAAAACAAAAATGTATTAAAGGAAAAAAGAAATTAATAAAAAGATATGCAAATCTGATAATTCATCTCACTTGAAGCCGTTTTTACTTTTTTGTTGATTTGAAGGTAATGATTCTGTTTGGAAATACGTTAAAGTTTTAGTGAAAATAAGCTCTTGCTTTGTCATGTTAAATCTATTCATTACTACTATCCACATGTACGTTCACGTTGGCTTTGAAACCGCTATGTGCATGGTATTGCATTCTGTAGATGTGGCATGGTTTCCATTTGTCAAGAGAGGATGAAATTAAGGACTTATAAAATAATTATTTACTTTGTTTCATTTTATTTGACACGTTTTGACTTGACATGATGTTTAAGACTAAAAAGAAAAAACTTTTGAAATTTGTGGTCTAAAAATAATTATGAGATATTTATGTGCCTGAGAATCATATTAGTCAAAGAAAATTTTAATATTAAATTATTTCCAATTAGAGTAAGATGTCATCTTTCTGGGACAAATAAAAAAAATATCACATAAAATAGGAACGAGGGAATATTAATTTTGATTCGGACTCTATATACGTGTTAATAAAAATGGCAAAGAAAAGATTTTTACATAAAATATTCAACATCTCTCGTATATAATTAATGCACCCCCTTTTTGTTTTTCCTCACCTTGATGTTTAATCGTTTCTTTTCTACCTCTTCCTTTAATGGTAGATTATCAATTTGGATAATCCAATATAGTTAAGTTTAATTTTTTCTTCTCCAAGTCGATTTTGCAGTTTGGGGGTGGGTGGGGGTGGGGTGGGGTTAATTTCTTACTTGACTTGTTTGAATGATTGTTACTTATTATATCATGATATATCATATTATTGTGATAAATATATATTGAATATATTGTACCATTTTCTATCATTATATAATTTTAAATATAAATAGTTTGAAGAATAAATCATCAAAATAAATAATGTATTTAAATTAATATCGATACTCACAACGTAATACAAGGGGTAACAACCATCCACAAACAAGGTGACACCATAAATGTGAAGTGGCAGTAGGCAGTAGTGGTTTTTAATAAAGTTATTTTTGGAGTCCTAATATTCATTAGTTGTTGAAGAAAAAGACACAAAAAATGCAAATGCATGTGTTTTCGGTTACTGATAAACTCTATCAGATGGTTTAACTTTTTTTTTTTTTAAATAAACTTTATAAACTTTTGTTCTTTTGTCAATAAATCCAAAACTTAGCCTCTAATAAAATTATCCACGTAGCATCTACTTGACATCTTTTTTAAAAAATTAAATGTATTCACTCATCCAAACCCTTCTAACCCACTCAACCAACTAACAAATTAAATCAACGAATCCCTGATATTCCTTTTTTACTTGAGTTTTTGCATTAGAACAACCTGAAACAATGAAGACCAAAAAATAAGAAAAAAGAAAAAAAACCAGCAAAAACTCAGTGGCTAATGTGAAAAATATGAGAGGAAAAATATTATTGAGTTGCTGTCTACATTATTACATTGAGACCCTATTTATAGATACTATATTAGACTCCTTTTCCAACTAGGATACTACAATACAATCCTTTTCCAAGTAGGATCTCATATACTATTACTATTTCTAATCTTATTCTACGTAGGATTGTATATATTATTCTTATTCCTATTCTAACGTCGATAAGTAGTATAATTAATTATTTACTTCCAACAGCTAAGTTTTGAATTTATTAACAAAAGAACAAAAGTTTATAGAGTTTATTTTTTAGGAAAAAAAGAAAAAAATTAAACCAATTGTCTGATAGAGTTTTATAAGTAAATGAATACAGATACATTTACATTTTCTGTGTCTTTTTCTTCAACAACCAACAAATATTGGGACTCCAAAAATAACTTTATTCAAAACCACTATTATCTACTACCATTTCATATTTATGGTGTGTCATTTTGTTTGTGGATGGTTGTTACCTCTTGTATTGTGTTGCCAGATCGATGTTAATTTAAATATATTATTTATTTTGATAATTTATTCTTCAAATTGTTTGCATCTAATATTATTTAACGGTAGAAAATGGTACAATGTATCCCACATTATACATATTTATTAAAATAAAATATAATCATATAATATAATACATCATGAAACAATAAGTAGCAATCATCCAAACAAGTCAAGCAAAAAATTAAACTTCTAAAATACAAAACCATGTGGAGAAGAAAAATTGAACTCGACTATATTGGATTATCCAAATTTATCAACAATCATGAAATGAAGAGGTAGAAAAGAACCACTAAAGATCAAGCTGCGGAAAAACAAAAAAGGGGCAGGTGCATTAACGAAGTACAAGAACAACTATAATATGATTCTTTTCTGTAAAATATGTTGAATACAAATATAGGATTTTAAGAGTTAAATTGTGAATGGATTCTATAAATTTAGAAAAATATATTCCGCATAAAATTGAGCAAAAAACATCAAGGGGCTTCCCTTTATTTCTTATAAAAATTAAGTTTTTAAAATTTAGAGAAAGGGATAAATTGACGGACAAGGTTGGTGTGACCCCAATTTATTGAAATAGTCATGTCTGTTAAGTTTGGCCCAATTTTTATTAATGTAAATATCTATAAAATATTCATATTTTATGAAGGATAGTATGAATCGATGCATATTTTGATCTATTTTTGAAGTAATTACATATTCAATATATTTAAAATTAATTGAGTTGAACATATAATAACCATACATTTTAAAGGACTCATTATGTAATAAAATATACAGAAAAGGATCATATTTACATACCATAAAAATAAATTATATTTATCCTTCATTATATTTTCTCAATATTTACACTCTTTTATTTTACTTTCAACTACATTTACTCTTCATCCGTTAAAAGCTCACCCCCCAACCCACTCATAAAATTATCCATGTGGCATTTACTTGACATCTTCTTTTAAAATTAAATATATTCACTCATCCAAACCCTTTTAATTCAATCCACCCACTAACAAATTAAATCAATGAGTCTCTTGATATTACTTTTCACTTGAGTTTTTGCATTAGATCAACCTGAAACAATGACGACCAAAAATTAAGAAAAAAAGAAAAAGAAATAGCAAAAACTTAGTTGCTAAGTTTTGGAATTATTGACAAAAGAATAGAAGTTTATAGAGTTTATTTTTTTTTTAAAAAAAAACATAAACCAGCTGTCTAAAAGAGTTTATCAGTAACCAAAACATATGAATTTATATCTTTTGTGTCTTTTTCTTCAATAACTAATGAATATTAGGACTCCAAAAATAACTTTATTCAAAATCACTACTGCCTATTGTTACTTCACATTTATGGTGTGTCACCTTGTTTGTGGATGATTGTTACCTTTTGTATTTTGTTGTGAGAATCGATATTAATTTAAATGCATTATTTATTTTGATGATTTATTCTTTAACTTATTTATATTTAACGTTATTCAACTTATTTTCAACTTTAAGAAAGTGCTTAAATTTAAGGACCTAACCCTACACTATGAAGTATTGTCCGCTCTTAGGCCCAGCCCATAACGGATTTTTCCCTTTGGGCTCACCCCAAAAGGCACCTCATAGTATATAAACCAATCTTTTACTCACATACCTTGTATCTCTCCTGTGTTTTTGCTGATGTGGGACATCTCATCTCAAGATGGGTTGTTACATACACCCCCTATATAGACTCAGCGTCCTCGTTGAGGTTTGCCCCATCGCATGAGATTCGCCTAAACTCAGTTGAACTCGGACCCACATCGACAAGGCTGACACAAGAGTGACTCTGATACTGTACGATCTGGCCCGGGAAGTATTGTCCACTCTTGGGCCTAGCCCATCATGGATTTGTCACTTTGGACTTACCCCAAAAGGCGCCTCACAGTATATAGACCAGTCATTTACTCATATACCTAGCATCTCTCCTATGTTTTTGCCGATATGGGATATCTCATCTCAAAATGGGTTGTTACAATAATACTATTAAAAAATGTTAAAACTCAACAAATTTTGTTATGTTATCATTAATTTTTTTAAGAAAGAAAATCAGTGTATTGCAATAGTTTTTTACAAAATATCAAAGAACTCTCAATAATAGATTGTTATGTTTTAAAAAAAAAATCAATATTTGTTCATCATTTTTTAACTTTTTTTTATGAAGACTAACGGACAAACATCGATTTTTTAAAATATAAAAGTATAGCTAAAGTGTATATACAAAAAAAAAAAAGAAATCATAAAATTAGTGTTTTATGTTTAAATGATACAAAAAAATAGAATTGAAGTGTTAAAATGGAGCAAGATGAGATAAAACATAGAATAAAAAAATTATGGCCAAGTTAAAAAAAATTGTGTATGTATTGGCCTAGAAAATAGTTCACAACATATTTAACATATATTAGAAAAAAGTTGGTGTGAGGATGAAATATAAAACAAGAGAGGAGAAAAAATTGTAGAATAACAACTGACATGTTGTTTTCTAAAGCAATTTCATTATGTACATGTTAATTTCATTTTATAATCCATCTTAGGTGCCTTCATTTACTTGATTTTTTAACTGCATTTTTAACTTACTTGACATTAAGAAAAATGAAGTAAAAGATATAACACTCGTTAGACCAAAGATTAAGAATCTCATCACTAAATAATCTACCCGTATTACCAAACATCATCAATAACTTCCTCAAAAGAAATCAAATAACTAAAAAAAGATCGTTAAGACTTAATTTACACCTAAATTGAAAAATAACATTCTACCCAAAATCAAAAACAAAAATATATCGAGGAAAAAAAGAAACGGATAAAAAGATATGCAAATCAAAACACTAGCTTTAACTGACGTATGAATATCAAGACTAAGATGTAAACACAATATAAAACCCAAAAATCGAAATAAAAAATGTGAACAAAAAGCAAAGTCGCAAATAATTATTAGATATTTATGTGGTCTAAAATAATTATTAGATATTTATGTGGTTGAGAATCATTTTATTAAGGATAAAAGAGAAATTTTAAAATGAAATTGTTTCCAATTAGAGTGAGATGATGTTCATTTGAATGATTTGCTAAAATGACAAATGTTAGATATATTATTACGAGTTGTAACATTAGATAGTGAATTGCAAGGTCTAGCAATTATGGGTTTTAACAATTTAATTACAAGTTATAACAGATATATGCATTATACCCATTCCCTACCAATTACATTGTCACAGCCCGACCCCGGGACCGTGACTAGTGCCGATTAGGCACTATTATCGATACAAACACACAAGATGACA
>JAPFFP010047576.1:0-10289 GCA_026153255.1 Solanum medicagineum
CCCTAATTTTTAAATTAAAAAATAAAAATAAATTCCCCCACCCCCTCCTTTCACCCTACCGCCCCCCGGATCCCCTACCCCCAACTTCCAACCCTAATTTTTTAAAATTCATAAACTTGGGGGAGCTTCCCCCTCCCCCGCCCCTCCCCCTTTCTCCCACACACAATAAAAAGAATACCTCATTATTTTTGCCATTTGTAGATCTATATAAATGTGAGATACACATATATATGATAGTTAATAATTTTCTTTCACTATATATCACTTAAAATAGAGATACACACATATAAAGTTAATAATAAAAGATAGGCATCACTCCTTTAAACTTGAAACACTAATCTCAAAACATCCAAATCAAAATGTATCTTAATGAATAGTTTTTCTTAAAGTATATGTATAAATGTGGAGTTTCATTTAAAATAACAATAAAGAGCGCATATAAAAAGAAAGAAAGAAAAAAAAAAGATATCGCACCTTAGAAGCTGAAACCCTAATCTTAAAATGTCCAAATCAAAGTATATGATAGTTAATTAGTTTCTCTTGAGGTATACGTATATATATATATAGGCGAAAGTATGTCTATGAAGACAAAAGGATAAGAAGAGAAAATATTAAATGTAGAATCAAAAGTTATAATCCAAAAAATATGACCAAATTATATAAAAAGTAAGTAACAAATACTACGTTGACCAATGATGTACAAGTCAAACCGTCAAAGTTAAATTGAATACAGAACTAAGTTAGATTGAAGAAAAAGTTTGACTTTGCGATTTGATTTGGTTGGTTTAATGCTCAGAAAAGCTTGACCGCTCTTTATTTTATTAGTAGTAATAGACAAACAAAAACAAAAATAAAATTAAATCCAAATCAAATAGATATAATATATATGAGTTTACTTTTTTATACATAAGAAAATGATTAATTATAATCTTTCTTGTTAATATATTTTAAATAAGTTTATAATGTTCTATGTTTGGATATATTATTTTTATTGATATCATGAAAAAAAATTAATTAGTCAAAAATTATTTTAATCCATACTAGCTAAGAACAGTGATTATCGAAGAAGTCTTAGTATTTTGCACAATATTTTACTCATTTAGTGCTTAGCCCTCAATACTAAAATTGATATTCGTCATATATAAAAGTTATATCAATTATGTAAAATGTCCAAGTGCTTAATTCTACTCAGAATTGATTGCATAATTTTGCCCAAATTCAAAGTAATGGTATTTTAAGATAAATTTAAATATCATTAATTATTTGATAATGTTTAACCAACTAAATTTGCAAGATGAATATATTAATTAAAATAACTTCATTCAATTGACGATGTATTGATATTATATGGTATACGTTATCACAAAATTATGTAATTTTTTAAAATCTCATTTTCAAAAATGATAGTAAATTATAATTTTCTTATGAATAAATGAAGGGCTATCCTCCCCCCCGCCCCCTGCATTGGCTCAAACTCCTTTCTTGATAAGTATTAAATTTTTAAAGAACATGTATAAATTTTATTAAAATTTATTTTAATTTTAAACGTAAAGTACTAAACACATGGTTCTTGAAACATTTGAATTAATTATAAAATTATATTTCGTTAAAATCTATTGACTTGTCAAATAAAGATTTAAAAAGTAAAATACTAAGGGATCGTTTGGTACAAAAATAAATAATGTAGGGACTAGTAATGCAAGGATAAGTTATGCAGGAATCAGTAGTGCTGAGATTATTTTTAATCTCGTGTTTGGTTTATTACTTTTCATTTAATTTTGTGCTTGGTTTGAAATTCTATAAAAAGTTTCTTTCCAATTATGCCCTTGAACTGTTATGCGATTTTCTATTTCATGTAATTAGATCAAAGTAAATTATTTGTTTGTGACTTCTAACTAGATAAGAGAATAATAATTTTGTCATTATGTTTGCTATTTTCTCACTTGAACTATTTGAGAATAAATGATTGTAATCTTAATAAATTTATCACTAATAAAATGTCAATCTTTAATTTAATAAAGTTAGACCATCTATTATTAAAATAAAAAAGATGGCAAACAATTGTAAAATAGACAATCTATATTTGCATATAAAAATTTGAAAGTTGTAGTTTAATTTAATGTTTGTGTCTTACAACGCCACTCAACTTTGAGATTATATTTAACATCATTAGACTTTGTTTCATATCAATAAAATCACTCAACTAAAATAATTATAGGAAAAAAATATTTGACATGGCAAAATATTTTTTGTCTATTATGTAAATATGAAACCACAAACAAATACAATTTAAAATTTTGATATGGTAAATTTATTTAGTTTTATATTATGAAAATATGAACTACGCAAATAAGTAAATTTTGTAAAACAATTTATTCAAATAAATTTACTAGTACAAAACTACAAATATAAAATATAAAATCAAGAAAATAAAAAAAAAGTGTAAAAGAATTTGAGGGACATTTTTGTCTTTATATATAATCCCATATTAAATCCAAGAAATTAGCTAATACCACCAAATGGAAGATACTAAGTTAATACCATGTATGAGATATTAACTAATACACGAGTTCAATTTCTACCAAACATATTATTAACTAATACTATTCTCCTAATCCCTGTATTATTTTCCTAATCCCTCCTACCAAATGGCTCCTAATGTATGATTATTGATCTTGTTGATTTGACTATACAATATCTCATAAAATGTCTTTTTTAAAATGATCCTCATGGTCATATTCAAAAATTTCTGAAAAATTATCGTTTTACCCCTTTTTATAGCAACTCTGAGTCTTATTTAATTTATTTGTGTGATTAAGTCTGGTATTTCATCGAAAAGTTAAACGTTGTAAGATTTTTGAATTTTAAAGATTTAAGTTATTTAAAAAGTGAAATTGGTCATCTTTTAGAATTTCAAGTCTTGTAATGAAATTCTGTCAGTTTCACTAATCCTAAAATTTGAAAATCAATCTAGATCCGATAATTTCTAGTAGTTATTGAAGTAACAACCTTACAATTAAATTATTCCCTAACAATGCTAGGAGCCTTCAAGAAATGCATCACAACTGTATACTTGTATCAACTAGACTAGAGTTTTATATTTTTATATATTTAAAAATAATAAATATTTTATAGAAGATTCAAAAAGGCTAATTATTCCTATATTTTATCTAATTTTTTGGGCTAATCTTGGCCCAAGCCTAAATGTTTGTTTCGGCCCATTCATTTGATCCTTTATTAACTTTGTATGTATCGTCCCTCCGACAAACTTTCTGAATGCTGCTCTTCTTCATCTCTCGCGTCCCGTCTCTTCTTCTTATCTTTCTGCGGATTCCAATTTTTTTTCTCTGCTTAATAATCATTCGTTGATTGATTTACTCTTCAATCAATTCCATCCAGTCCATTTTGAAGATTTCAAAAGTGGTTGATTGATTTACTCTTCAATGGCTTCCGATTCTTCTAGGTCATCGGAACGATGTTGTGTTGGATTGATATATGACAAACGGCTGGGCAACCATTTTAATCCAAAGATGAAAAAATGTTTGGGGATTCTGTTCCAAAAGAATACCATCCGGAGCGCCCAGATTGTATCCTTAAAATCTGGAACAAGCTTCATTCTTGGGGAATTGCTCAAAGGTATATCTTCATTTTCCTCTTCGTTCAATGTAATCGTTGACAACTTCCGATTTTTTTTTTCAATTTTTTTTTTTGGTTTAGATGTACTGTTATGGATGGAAAGAAGCGGCGGTGAACATATAAAATTGGTCCACACAAAATAGCATGTTGATTTTATCAGAAATACTAGTTCACAGGACGAGGGTTTGTGAAAAAAAGATGGCTAAGAAGTAACATTCCGTATATTTCAATGAAAGCTCTTCTGAAGCAGCTTATCTTTCGGCTGGTTCTGTTATGGAGGCAATTAATCGTGTTTACTACTCCCTCTTACTTGTCCATTTTAGCTAATCAATAGAACTTTATGGTACCGTTTTCCCATACTGCCCTTTAGTATTAAATAATTACATGTTTAACAAAGATGATACTCAACAATAAAAACAGCTCGCAGAGACGTATTAATAAACTGACCCAACTACAACTTCTGGAAAACAATAACACTTTGACACTCTAATTGAAGTAAATTTGAAATACAAGAAGAAATAGCTAGAGATAGATAGTTAATAGAATAGAGATGAGAGGATAGCTCGAAGGAGGTGATGAGAAATTAGAAGAATAGAGGTGAGAAATCAGAAGGATCCATCATGTTTTTGCTTGCCCTCATTCTGTCCGGACGTTCCCTGTTTATGCATCTTGTTGTAACTAACTCTCCCCTTTGTCACGTGACCTCCCACTCTTCCTAATGTAATCGTCAAGTCTTTTAGGAGGAATTACTCATCTAGAACTCCTACGTGGCATATCCATGTGATAATTCTCTGTGGCAGCCCCAGTGTCATCCTGGTCAACAACTTCACTTCTCTTTTTCACTAGAATACTCCCTTCTTGAAAAACAACCTTGTCCTCAAGGTTGGGGTCAGTTTGATCTGTTAACGATGTAGTGTCTGTGAGCTGCAATGCACCATTGTTGGATTGGTTCGCCAACACATCGTTTCAAGGCTGACACATGAACACAGAATGAATTTTTGCAGCCTCAGGAAGATCCAATTTGTAAGCCACGACACCTACAGGTTTCAGAATTTTGTAAGGCCCAAAGTAGCACTTACCCAACTTGTGATATTGTTGCAAGCACAGAGTAGACTGCTTATAAGGCTTAAGCTTCACAGAAACCCAGTCCCCTACCTCAAATGTAGTCTCTGTGTGAGATTTATCTACAAAGGTCTTTATGCGATTCTGAGCTCTTGCCAAATTATGCTTGAGCAGTTGCAACACTTTGTCCCTCTGTAGCAAGGACACTACTAACTCGCTGGATGTATTCCCTAATATGTAGCGTGTGACGGTGGGAGGCTTGCACCCATACAAAGTCTGAAAGGTAGTCATTCCAACAGAAGTTTGATATGATGTATTGTACTAGAGCTCTACCTAAGGCAACATGGAAACCCAAGTAGCAGGAACATCAACAACAAAGCATCTTAGGTATTGCTCTAACACATTTGTTGAACGCCTCAAATTGGCCATCAGTTTGAGGATGATAAGCCGTACTCATGGCCAATGTTGACCCCTGCGAATGATTATCTCCTGCCAAAAAGAGTGAAGAAATTGAGGATCTGGATCAATTACAATAGTCCATGGGGTTCCGTGTAACTTGATAATCTAAATCACAAATGCTTTAGCAACCCTATAAGTAGAGAAAGTGGATTATAATGGTATAAAGTGCCCATATTTGGTAAGCCGCTCCTCCACAGTCATGATGATAGTCTTGCCTTTGGAGCTAGGAAGGCAAGTAATTAAATCCATGGAAATTTTCCTAAAGACTTGGTCTGGTATTGGCAAAGGTTGAAGTAGACCTGCCAGGTGCAAGTGAGAGTTTTTCATTTGTTGGCAAATGTGGCAAGTTGCAACAAAAGATTGGACATCCTTGCGCATATGCTTCCAAAAGAAGTTGGAAGCCAATCAATGGAAGGTTCGAGCGATCCCAGATGACCTCCAATGGAAGTGGCATGAAACTCAAACATTAATTTATGGCACAAAGGTGAATAAGTAGGAATTACTATCTGACCTTTTTAAATTAATAATCCCTCCTTAAAGTAGTAATCAACAAAGCTCTCATCCAATCTCTATTTAGCTTGTTGTATTGCCAATAACTCCGGGTGATTTGCATTTAGTTGTGTCAAATTCTTGGTCCATTTCAAGCGATGTAACAGAGATGATCATATAGGCTGCCTGTTATGAGAAAGTGCATCGGCAACACCATTCTGTTTCCCATGCCTATAGACTATCTAAAAATCAAACCCCACTAACTTATGGAGCCATTTTTGTTGCTTCAGAGTTTGGATAGTTTGATTTGTGAGGCTCTTCAATGATTGTTGATCAGTAATAATAGTGAACTTTCACCCTAACAAGTATTGCCTCCATTTACTCATAGATTCAATAATTCTGAACATTTCTCGATGGTAAGTGGATGCCCTTTGCATTCGTGCACTTAATTGTTAACTGAAGTATGCAATTGGATGGCCATGAGAAAGTATAGCACCTATTGTCCGAAGAAATGATTCATCGAAATAATGAGTCGTGTAGATGATGATATCTATACATATGGATCTTATATATATCGTAGAACAACGAAGTACCACATGCCTTGCCTCGACGCATCAGTCTTGACCTGAAATTCTGGCTGAGAAGTCAGGTCAACATAGGATAAGAGTTGAAGCAAACATGGACTTAAGAGTCTCAAAGGCGTATCACTCTATCTCAGTCCACTAATAGGAGTCTCGCCGCAACAAGTTATTTAGTGTCCCTGCTATAGCTGCATAGTGGTCAATAAAACATTGATGATACCCGGCTAATCCAAGGAAGCTGTGCACGTCTTTCATGGTATTAGGAGGTTGCCACTGTTGTATCACCTCAATTTTATCCAGATTACTGGCAAGCCCTGGTGTCGAAATTATATAGCCTCAGTGATCAACTGATGTTTGCCCAAACAAGCACTTAGCCACTGACCTATGTTATCGCAGTATTTGTAAGACAATCTCTAGATGCTCCAAATGAGTTTTCCGAGAAGGGTTGTAGACGAAGATATTGTCAAAAAATACGAGAACAAAGCAGTGCGGCTTAAAAATCTTGTTCATAGTTGCCTGGAAGGTTGAAGGGGCATTTAGTTAATCCGAACGACATTACTTAGAACTCATAGTGACCATCATGAGTTCGCAAGCAGTTTTAGGCACATCCTCAAGCGTCACACGAATTTGGTGGTAACTGAGAGTAGATCAAGGTTAGCAAAATATTGAGCCCTATGTAATTCATCAATAGTTGGAATTGGGAATCGATCCTTCACTGTGATTGCATTGAGTGGTCGATAGTCAACACAAAAATGCCAAGTGCCATGTTTCTTTCGAACCAACAACATGGGCTATGAAAATGTGCTAGTGCTAGCCTGTATAACCCTTCTTTAAGCATCTCTAACCATTTGTTCCATGGCCTGTTTTTGAAAAATAAGGATAACTATAGGGTTTAACATTCATCGGCTTTGCCCAGAACTAAGATGTATAGCATGGTCCTGGAGATGGGAAGTTGGCAATCTTGCTGGCTTTTGGAATACATTAGCATATTGTTCTAACAAAGTAGCTAGTTGCACAGTATGTTGCACCATAACAAAAATGTCTCCAGCAACTATCTTTAGACAAAAGCATGATGCAATGGCTTTTGTCGCTATCGTTCGTCTTAAACTATGTAACTGTAATGGTTGCACATCTGTCGGAGATACACCCTGCCAATCCACTTGGTTTCCTTCTAAATAGAATTTTGGTGTCCTCTTTGCATAGTTATTATGGGTTTTGAGCTGAGGGTTCTAGGAAACAGCCTCTCTACTTCTTTGAGGTAGCGGTAAGGTCTGCGTACAATCTATCCTCCCCAGACCCCACTTGTGGGATTTCACTGGGTATGTTGTTGTTGTTGTTGTTCTTTGCGTAGTTAGTGAGCACTGGACCTAGTTTTGCCAACCAAGAAATGCCGTGAACAAGGTCGACACCATCTAGTGACAAGATATGCAGGTCTTTAACAAGTGTGGTTCCTTGAATCAACATAGTACTTCCTAGCCACTTCGTCACACCGAAGGCACTGGCCACTCCCCACAACCACAGGAAAGCTGGGGATGGTTTCAATGGACAATTACAGGAAGCGTGCAACTCTTTCCTGAATAATATTATGGGTACTTCTTCTGTCCGTTAAAATCTGAATTGAAGTCCCATTCACTTGCCCTGTAAATCGAAGTGTGGAAGGTGAGCTTCCATCTGTTAGTGCATTGTAAGAAATGGCAGAATGCTCCTGTGCTTCCAAGCACTGAGAATACTTTGCCAAAATATCATCTGCGACAACAGGGTACGGTAATAAAGGGTCCTTAGCTAATGACACGCAATCTATCCAGGAGGTTCTGTGGATGAAACAATACTGAGTAACTCAAGGTTTTGTTTCTTGATTTTTGAGTAACTCAAAATTTAATTCTTATAAATACTGCCCGTATCTGTTATGCATACATAGTCCGCTTCCTGTTTTAAAAATCTTCTTTTCTCTTCCTTTAAGATATTTCATGGTGGGCTATTGTGAAGATGCACCAGTGGATTGGTCTTGTGAAGAATGTGATATTGGCAAGGTGGTAGTGTCTTCATCTATCAGAAAATGAGAAAATAAGCATTCTGAGGGATCCAAGTTACATGCCTTTTGCAAAGATTTGTCAGAGTACTGTACAACCAAAGAAACATAGTAAATTTCTAGTAGGCATTGTATTAGCTTGGAAAAGGAGGTACAGATCGGGAAAACAAGATATCTACCTGTTGAAGAAGTACTTGATTGTCATCAGGAATCAAGGCATATGATCTCCAGTGATAAATACCGTCTCCTCATGATTTGAGTCAACCAAATCCATGGCAGCAGTGACTCGGAAGGAATTTTAGGAAGCCTAGAGCTCAAATTTCAAATTCATTTCTTGAGAAAAGCACAGCACAGCAGTCTTTAGGATCAGCGGGATATATGAAACTTAAGAATCTTCAAAATGCCAAAATCACTAAATAAGTACAATCATCTGAAGATTAAGTGTTCACCAACATCTCTTGTATACATTACTTGGTTTGTTATTTCCTTTTCTTAAACCTTTATTCTTTAGAAATTTCATTTTCTATCATATACTCTAATTAGTTCTTTTTTTCTAAAAATGATATTGATATTATCTTTTAAAATGATTTTTCTTACACCATCAATATCTGTAAAGCTTTCATAGCAAAGTTTATTTTTGTACTATCATCCAATTGTTGTAGCCTATTTTTTAGGTCCGGGTGGTTCTGCCATTTTGGAGAATAATAGTCCCGATGTTGTGAATAAGAGTTGAATGGTGAATCCATCTATAGCACACCCTCGTGATCCTAATCTAGTTCCTTCCTGGAAGTAAGTATGCTTTATCATACACATTAATTACCAACATAGGTTCACAGGCTAAACTGCGCTCCAAAAAAAATTCAAATTCAGCTCATCTCTAATTCTCTAGACTAGATTTTCGGACGACCCATCCTTGCTATTAGTCAGTTGACTCATTAATCTTTTCTTTGTTATTTCCCAATTGATTAGTAAAGAAACATACAACATAATACTTTTTAGTTAATAGCATAATGTTCGTTCCCTAGAGGATGGCCTAGTCACTAAGGCATAGGAGTAACTACTTGGACATTCCAGGTTTGAATCCTAGCTGCAACAGCTGGTGTGCACATCTGGTTAGCCCTAATGGCCAGCATTGCCCTGTCAATATGTGCTATGCCCTCCAATTGTTGCTCTAGTTCCACTTTCCACGCGTGTGGCATGGTGTTAAACATTGCTCCCTGGTTACCTCTTGACTTATTTGATGCTAGCAAGTTAGACTTTTACATGTGATTTTTCAAAATTCCCCCAATAGGATGGACATGTTGCCCAGCAAATTAGTTGGGGTGCATGCAAACTCTACGTCACACCATTAGTATCACTAAATATGAATAGGGCACCGTAGAATATATACGCTGCTATGGGAAAGGGTTCTGCTCATACATAGTTGCGAGTTGTGACATAATGCTAACCTCAATAGATACTGCTTAGTGAGATGGTAGTAAACTTGATTCCCATTATGGATAAATTCCTTGAGGACTTGAAGTTACCCACCGCTCTATGTCATTGTATTATGGACGATTGTATGTTTTCAGGATGGAAAATAAGAAATTTTTAGGTAAGTAGGTTTTTTTTTATGACAAGGAAAACCCGTAGTCGCTATCATTTGGGTGCACACAAGGTAAAACCCCCGCTCTGCATAAGCTCGCAAACCACACAAGAGAGATAACCTGCACTAGGCAAGCCCAGTGCGACAGGCTCGACCCAGAAGGCACACTCCTTGCTTTCGCTGGCAAGGGGTTTCGAACTTGAGACCTCCAACATGGAAGTCACAAGCCCAAACCACTGGGTCACGCCGAAGGGTTATGGTAAGTTGGTTATATGGGGGCCCTACATTATTTATTTTCTATTTTTTAAAGTTTTGCACCTTAATGAGATGTCGAGTGCAAAACAAATTTAGCTTCATGTGGAACTTCTTATTTATGTTTTGTTGTCTGAGAAATTTCGTGTGGATCTTTTTTGTGTTCTTGAAACTAGAATAGGCCTTTCGTTATGCT
>JAPFFP010047577.1:0-10288 GCA_026153255.1 Solanum medicagineum
TTCAAGTTATCCTTTGTATAAGCGTCTAAATATAGTTCTAGTACTTCTTTCATCCCACAAACATAACTTTCATGACAGTCAAATGCAACTACATAGCAAAAATCCTCTATATAGCAATTATGTGAAATTTCTCCAATTCAACCCTAACTCGGGATTCACAATTCGACTATCAAACAATCTGGTTTTTGTGTTTTCCTTTACTTTAACACATTTCTAACATATTCACAACCTTTAATTAATCCAAACAAAGCTAAAATTTAACATACCTTTAAACCTCTTCCAAGACTTAATTTCTTCGTAACTGCTAAACCGCGCGTTTTCTCGACAAACCAATGCCTCCACGCTACTTAGGGGATTCAATATACCGAGCTTGAAGCGTCAAATAATCAAAAACTCGAAAAAATGCAAATTATTTATCCCTGCTGCAGTAACCCGAGAGGTTACTATTTGGCTACCTTTGTTGCTTCTCTTAATTTTTTCCTAAGTATGGGGAAAGCATAATCTTGTACAAGATATATACATATCTATATACAAACAACTATCAACCATCTGGCCCAACCATAACAAACCACATATAGGTGACCCCACTATAATTTAATCTTAAGGACAAAACTTAGAAGAAATTTTACATTTGGTCCCAAACTTTATTAAATCGAACCAATTAAGGACTTTCGGGGTCTAAGTTAAGTTACGGGTTATAATAATGTCATATTGTTATTATACTATCTATTGCTTATGATAATGCTTTTTGCCTATATTTCCTATCTCTTGTTGCATTATATCCTACATAATTAGTATATTCAAACGTACTAACGCATACTTTATGCCTACATGATGTTACCATGTAGGAACCGGAGCTCCACTTGACCATCCTGCTCCTCCACGTAGCTAGTACGATTACTCTCAATGCAAGTGGGTGAGTCCTCAACTTCGAGAACATACTTCTCTTGATTTATATTTTGTATTGACTCTTCTTATTTTGAAAACTTATGACTATGATGGTGAGCCCGGATATTGTCTTGGCCCCCGCTCCTATCTATGTATTTAGAGGTATTGTTGGAACTCTACAATGTATTAATGTTATACTATTAGCTTTTTATGTTTCAATGATATCAAGGATGTCCTATAGCCCCGTATTCCCTTTTTACTAATGCTTATTGTTTTTTCATTGCTTCTGCATCAAAGGATGTGTAACAAAATGCTAAGAGGCTTGATTGGGGTACCTTCGGGTTCCCCATTCATCGTGTCACATCTAGGCCCTGGGCTTGGATCGTGAAAAACTTGGTATTAGAGCACTAGGTTGTTAATCGTTCTCGGTATCCAGCACACTGTGTCGATTAAAGTCTTATTCTTGGTTATGTTGTGCACCACGACTACGAGTAGGAGGCTTTGAGATGTTTTATGAAATGTTTCCCTTATTCATTATCTATGTCGTGCTATAGAATTTAGGCATGGTTTCCCCTCTAAAGAATGTTCTTTGCCATTTTTAGATCATGCCTAACACAAGAGGAAGAAGAGCCCACAATCCCAAAGAACAGCCGGCCCATGGAGTGCTCCGGGATGCTATCACTTTGTTAGCTCAAGCCATGGCTAATCAAGTAAATCAAGGGGCCTAAGCCCCTCCTACTCTTACTCCAACATCTCAGATAAGGGACTTTATTAGGATGAACACACCGGAGTTCAATGGATCTTAAGTGGATTAAGACCCTCAATAATTTATTGGTGAGGTGTACAAGGTGTTGTCTATTATGGGTGTGAGATCGGAAGAGAAGACGGAGTTGACGGCATACCAACTGATGGGGGTGGCCCAAATATGGTTTATTCGATAGAATGAGGAGAAGGGGGTCAGCAATGTGATTCTATGGGAGGAGTTTAAGGAGGCATTTCTCAACCGCTTCTTCCTTCTTGAGCATAGGGAGGCCAAAATGATGGAGTTCATGAATTTGCAACAAGGATCTATGAGTTTGAGGGAGTATGCCCTCAAGTTCAACCAACTCTCTAAGTATGTTCACGCTTGGTTGCCGACCCAAGGTCTAGAATGAATAAGTTTGTGATAGGTGTTTTCAATTTGGTTAATGAGAAGTGTCGTGCCGTTATGTTGACTAGTGACATGGACTTTTCCTGCCTTATGACCTATGCCAAAGAGGAGAGGTAATGAGGCCAAGAGGGCCCGTTTTGATAGTAGATTCTAAAGTCCCAAGGGTGGCCGATTTCATCAAGGCCAAGGGTTTCCTCATGCTCCTAATAGGAGGTTTGCCAATGCCTACCTAAGGGCCTAAGGTGATAGTGATGTGGTGCCTAATGCTATGTGTCCAAAATGTGGTAAGGGTCATGGTGGCCTATGTTTGGGGGATACCAATGCTTGTTTTGGCTGTGGAGATGTAGGCCACAAGATGATTGATTGCCCACATTACTGGAACAAGGGTAAGGATGTTTGTCTACAAGCCCTGGGTGCAAATGCGGTTCCTTTGGGGAGAGGAGGCCAACAAGGTGGTGCCCCAAGCCACAATCGGTTATATGCACTCCAAGGGAGACAATGGGTTGATGAGGTGCCCGATGTCATCACCATTATGTTAAAACTATTTGATTTGATGTGTATGCATTGATAGACCCGGGTGTCACTCTTTCTTTCGTTACTCCTCTTGTTGCCAAAAAGTTTCATGTTGAGCCCAAATTTTTGTGTGAGTCTTATGAGGTTTCTACTCCTATTGGTGCATCTATTATTGCTAGAAAGGTCTATAGAAATTGTCCCATTGCACTTTGCATAAAATATTGCCTTGTGATCTTGTTGAGTTTATATGGTTAATTTTGATGTTATTCTTGGGACAGATTGGTTGCATGCATATTATGCCTCTATTGATTGTAGAACCTATAGGGTCAAATTCCAATTCCCAAATAGACTCATCCTTGAGTGCGAGAGTAATGATGTGGTGGTCAAGGGTAGGTTCATCTCTTGCATTAAAGCCTAAAAGTTTATTTCTAAGGTGTGTCTCTATCATCTTATAAGGATTAGTGATGTTGAGTCCAAAGTCCTTCTTATAGAGTCGGTTCCAGCGGTTAGTGAGTTTCTTGATGTCTTTCCTAGTGATCTTCCCAGTGTTCCTCCGTAAAAGGAAATAGACTTTGGTATAGACCTCCTTCCCAATACTAAACCCATTACTATTCCGCCTTACTGTATGGCCCCGGTAGAGTTAAAGGAGTTGAAGGAGCAATTGAGAGACTTGTTGGAGAAGGGTTTTTCTAGGCCTAACCAATCACCTTGGGGTGCACTGGTGCTGTTTGTGATGAAGAAGGATGGGTCTCTTAGAATATGCGTTGACTACCGGCAACCTAATAGAGTCACCATCAAGAATAAGTATCCTTTACCAAGGATTGATAATTTATTTGACCAACTTCAAGGGGCTAGTCACTTCTCTATGATTGATCTTCAGTCCGGGTATCATCAAGTGAAGGTGAGGTAGTGTGACATTCCCAAGATGACCTTCTGGACTAGGTATGGTCATTATGAGTTTGTTGTTGTGTCTTTTGGGTTGACTAATGCACCAACTATCTTCATGGATCTTATGAATAGGGTCTTCAAACCCCACCTTGATTTGTTTATTGTAGTCTTCATTAATGATATCGTGATCTACTTTGATAGTGAGGAGGAGCATGTGAGTCATTTGAGAGTGGTGTTGCAAAAATTGAGGGAAGAGAAGTTGTATGCTATGTATGAAAAATGTGAATTTTTGTTGAAAGAGGTTGTTTTTCTAGGTCATCTGGTGTCAGGGGGTGATATTAAGGTGGATCCTAAAAAGACAGAAGTGATTACAAATTGGCCTAGACCTTTGACCCTATTGGATATTAGAAGCTTCTTGGGCTTAATGAGTTACTACCGAAGGTTTGTCAATGGGTTCTCTTCTATTGCTTCTCCCATGACTAAGTTAACCCACAAGAAGGCTAAGTTTGTTTGGACCGATGAGTGTGAAAGGACTTTTCAAACATTGAAGGATAAGCTTGCCTCCGCTCCTTTCTTGTCTCTACTAGAAGGGTTTATCGTGTATTGTGACGCCTCCCAGAATGGTTTGGGTTGTGTTTTGATGCAAAATGGTAAGGTGATAGCCTATGCTTCTAGACAACTCAAAGTGCATGAAGAGAATTATACTACTCATGATCCAATACATATTCACTCAAAAAGATCTCAACTTGAGACAACAAAAATGGTTAGAGCTTCTTAAGGATTACGATATGAGTGTGCATTATTATCCCAATAAGGCTAATGTTGTGGCGGATGCTATGGGTAGCCTAGCTCATGTTGATGATGGGGGCAATGAGGTGGCTAGAAAGGTCCATCGGTTGGCTACATTGGGGGTTAGGTTGGAAGAGTTTGATAATGGTGGTATTGTAGTTGTTGATGGTTCAAAATCTTCCTTAGTTGATGAGGTAAAAGCAAAGCAAGATCTTGACCCCACCTTGTTAGAATTGAAGGCCTTGGTGGGAGAGGGCAAGGTGGAGGTTTTCTCCCAAGGGAGAGATGGTGCCCTTATGTATCAAGGTAGGTTGTGTGTGCCTAGTGTGGATAACTTGAGAAAGAAGATTCTTGATGAGGCTCATAATTCATCTTATTTTATTCACCCTAGCTCTATCAAGATGTATAGAGATTTGAGGGATGTGTTTTGGTGGGGAGGTATGAAGAAGGACATTGCCAAAATTTGTATTCGATTATCATAGTTGCCAACAAGTCAAATCCAAACACCAAAGGCCAGGTGGCCTAACCCAATATGCAGAGATTCCTACTTGGAAGTAGGAGGAAATCAACATAGACTTTGTTGTTGGGTTGCCTAAGACTAGAAAGGATTTTGATTCCATCTGTGTTTTAGTTTGTGGAATCGTAAAGTCGACTCATTTCTACCAGTTAAGACTACTTATGGGGCTGAAGCCTATGCTAAATTGTACATTCATGAGTTGGTGTGATTGCATGGGATGCCCTTTCTACCATATCAGATCATGATTCTCAATTACTTCACACTTTTGGAGGTCCTTCCAAAGAGATCTTGGTACCAAGGAAAAGCTTAGTACAGCCTTTCACCCTCAAATGGATGGTCAAGCCGAAAGAACTATCCACACTCTTTAGGATATGCTTAGATCCTGTGTTTTGGATTTTAAGGGTAGTTAGGATGATGATCTTCCAATATTAGAGTTTGCTTATCATAATAGCTATCATTCTAGCATTGGTATGGCTCCTTTTGAGGCCCTCTATGGTAGGCATTGCAGATCACCGATTGCGTGGTTTGAAGTGAGAGAAATGGCTTTGTTGGGTCCGGATCTAGTCATGGAGGCTATGAAGAATGAAAGGTTGAAAACAACCCAAAGTTGTTAAAAGTCCTATGTCAATGTGAGGAGAAGGGAGCTTGAATTTTAAATTGATGATTAAGTCTATTTGAAAGTTTCGCCCATGAAGGGAGTGGTTCATTTTGGTAAGAAGGGTAAATTGAGTCCAAGACTTGTGGGTCATTATAGGGTGTTGAGGAGGATTGGACAGGTGGCATATATGTTGGCGTTGCCTAGCAAAATGGACTTGTTTCATCCAGTCTTTCATGTATCCATGTTGAGGAAATATGTGGGTGACCCGAATGCTATTTTCCCATTGCATGTTATAGGTGTTGTTGAAGACACCTTGACTTATGAGGAAGTTCAATTAGAGATCTTGGATAGACAAGTGAAGAGGTTGAGCAACAATGATATGGCTTCCGTTAAGGTCCTTTGGAGGAATCAACAAGTCGAAAGTGCTACATGGGAGGCTGAAGCAAACATGGAAAAGCGATATCCCTATCTCTTCCATTCTAGTCAAGCCTAAGGTACTAATTCTAAGTCATCTATGTGATTTTACGTCTTATGTTTCAACCCTTATGTCATTTGAATGCATTCATGTTTATGTTGACAAGTTCATGGTGATTTTGACACTTATGTTAAGATTTTTGAAATGATGTTTAAGTCCATTATTACATTCTGGTTGGGGCTGATTTTTTCATGATTACTCTTTTTATGTACGCTTCTTCAACATTCGGGGACGAATGTTCCCAAGGGGGAGATATTGAAACGACCCCAAAAAGAGCACGAAAATGTGCCTCGAAAATGTCCATAATCGTAATTTCCATATATCTAAAAATACGTGTATGATATCAAAAATCTGACTTTGTATTCTTGATCGGGGGAAAGAATTAGTAGGTGTGGGTGTAACCTCGATTTAAGAGCATTCGTATCAAAATTCAAAAATCCATAATTTGGAAATTGATGTGACGATCTGCGTCCCTAGCGCGACGCGGCCAGGGCAAGGATCAGTGTAATATTTGGCCTGTTATTTCTTGTTTAGTCTAAGGCCTTTGGATCTGGGGCTTAAGTCTTCCCATGCGTAAAAATACCTATACCTAGTCATATTTCAACACCATATCATACAAGACATTCCCCAATATACTCTCAAATACTTAGACAAATATTTCACCCAAAATTCAATTTCCAAATCTCATTTCAGCTTTTAAGGAATTCATTCAAGCTTCAAGTCTCCCTTCCAATCTTCATCACGAAACACTCCAAAGATGAGGTATGTGATTTTCAACCATTGGGTCCTTTCATCCATGGTGCCCAAGCTTCATTTTTACATAAAGATCTTGTTTCTAAGTTGATTTTACTTATGGGTCTTTTACTATGAATTTGACTATGAACTATTTTGGGGTTTCATAAAAGTGTGACTGTTTAAGCATGTGTTGAGCTATGAGTCTAGTATTTATTTTGAAATTTGATGAAGGATTTCAATGTATAATGCATGAGGGTATTACCAAGTATTGGTGGGTTGATTTACTTCAAGTTTTCTTGCATGATTTCACTCTTGAATTCCATGGTTTTCCACCAGCATTGCACACTCACCAAGTGTTTGATAAAATGTAAGGATTAGGGTTCTTGAGTTATTGATGATCTATTGCATGACCTACGAAACAAGGGACTTTATGATGATGAAAGTAATGTATGAATGTGTTGATTTCATATAAAGTGGCTATAGTGTTGCAAGTTGCCATACCATAGATGAGGAGTATATTCCTCATTGACCTTGTCGGGTGGTGGCAATCCCGTACAACCATAGATGAAGGGTATATACCTCATCCACCTCATCGGGTAATGGAAATCCCACACTACCATAGATGAGGGGTAGATACCTCGTCCAACTTCCAAGCAGGTGGCATACCTTGGATACCAAGTACTACGTTGCTTGGTCTATGATGATGGTCTCTTACTACACATGTAATATGCTCTATATAAGTATGTTTAACTTCAAGCATCATTCATACATGTCATATTGCTATTATGCTATTCATTGCTTATGATGATGCATTTTGCGTAAATTGCCTATCTCTTGTTGCATTGCATCCTACATACTTAGTACATTCAAATGTAACGCATACTCTATGCCTACATGATGTTACCATGTAGTAACCAAAGCTCCACTTGATCATCCTCCTCCTCCACGTGGTAGTATGATTACTCTCAAAGCAAGTTTGTGAGTCATCAACTCCGAGGACATACTTCTGTTAATTTATGCTATGTATTGACTCTTCTTATTTTGGAAACTTATGGCTATGAGTGTGAGACCAGAGATTGTCTTGCCCCCTACTCCTATCTATGTATTAGAGGTGTTGTTGGAAACTTATGATGTATAAATGCGATACTACTGGCTTGTTATGTTTCTATGATATCAAGGATGTCCCTTTGCCCCATATTCCCTTTTTACTATCTTTTATTGTTGTTTCATTGCTTCCGCAACCAAGAATACATAACGATATGCTAAGAGGCTTGATTGATATGCTAAGAGGCTTGATTGATATTCTAAGAGGCTTGAATGGGGTCCCTTCTAGTTCCCCATTCTCCGTGTCACGTTTAGGCCCTACGCTTGGGTTGTGACACCCACCTTTATATATTTGGTGAGCATCAAAATAGTAGAAGTAGTCTTGGCCTCCCGTCTGAATTAGTCGAGCATGCGGGTAGTAGTAGTCCCTCAGCCTCAGCGTCCCTCATTTATCAAGCAAGTGTCAGAGTAGTAGTAATTTAAACCTTAGTGCCCTGTTTATATTTAGTCCCATGCCCGGAGAAGTTCATTGTTCAGTGTTGAAGTAAGCTTTCTCGGTTTTCAGCATATAGAATCATTACTCCTTGAGGTGCCTCATTGTTCTCCAGAATTGATTTGAGGTCACGGTATCATCAGTTGAGGGTTCGGGAGTCAGACATCCTGAAGACTCCTTCAGGACGCAATGTGGGCATTATAAGTTGGTGGTTGTCATTTGGGTTGACAAATGCTCCCACCACTTTTATGGAGTCGATGAACTGAGTGTTCAGATCTTACTTGAATTCTTTTGTAATTATTCATTGATGACATCTTGGTGTATTCAAGGAATGAGGCATACCATATATGTTTGTCACCTTAATATTGTGCTCCCAAGATTACGTGAGGAGAAACTGTATGTTAAGTTCTCTAACTGAGAATTTTGTCTCTAGTTTGTGACTTTCTTGATTCATATCGTAAATAAGATGGTATTATGATCAATTCGACCAAGGTTTTAGCAGTTCGTGATTAGGTGAGACCCACTTTAGTGTATGAGATTCAAAGTTTCATTTGGCTAGCAAGTTATTGTTGTCGATTTGTTCAAGGATTCTCCTTTGTCGCACCTCCTTCGACTAGACTTGCTCAGAAGGAAGTTGTATTTCTATGGACCAATGTATGTGAGGCAAGCTTGCAACGACTGAAGGAGTTATTGACTGCAACACCTATTCTATCATTACCCGAGGATGGTGTAGCCTTTTTTGTTTATTATGATTCTTCTGGTGTCTCTTTTGGTAGAGTGTTAATGCAGAAGAGAAGAGTCATAGCATATGTTTTGTGATAGATAAAGTCCCATGAGCCAAACTACCCTACTCATGATTTGGTGTTAGCCGTGGCGGTGTTCATTCTGATGTTTTGGAGGCATTATCTCTATGGGGTAAGATCTTCATAGACCAATATAGCCTTAAGTATATTTTTTCTCAGCCGAATTTGAATAGGAGGAAACCCAAGTGGCTGGAGATTTTTAAAGACTATGATATCTCTATTCTTTATCATCCTAGAAAGGCTAAGGTAGTGGCTGATACTTTGAGTCAGAAGGCTTCTAGCATGGGTGATTTGGCATTTCTTAGGACGAAGGAGAGGCTTTTAGCTTTGGATGTTCACTCTTAAGCTAGACAGTTGATCAAATTTGTCATTCCCAATCACATAGTGTGTTGCCTTCGTTGACGCTAGTTCTAGATTGATGGATCAGATTCATGCTCACCAGTTTGATGATGATAAATTATGTGTGATTCGGGAGGAACTGTTTAAGGGTGAAGCTAAGTAGGCTTTTCTTGATTCTGAGGGAGTGTTGAGGATTAGTGGGAACATTTTTCTGCCTAAGGTAGGTGATTGGGTTGGCTTGATCTTGGAGGAGGCTTATTGTGCTAAGCATTCCAATCACCCGGATGTGGCAAAAACGTCATGACCTAAAGCAACATTATTGATGGTGTGGGATTAAAAGGGACATTGTAGAGTTTGAGGTAAGTGTTTGAATTGCTAGCAAGTTAAGTATGAGCATCAAAAGCCAGAAGGTTTGATGCAGAAAATACCCATTTTCTAGTGGAAGTGGGAGTGTATTACCATGAATTTTGTTATTGTATTACGTATGACATTGGGTAAGTTTGACTCAATTTGGGTGAATGTAGACAAATTGAAAAAATATCTCACTTCGTTCTGGTGAGGACTAGCCAAAGTGTGAAGCAACTAACTAGGATCTATATACGTGACATTGTTAGATTGTTTGGGGGTGTATCTCTATTGTGTCAGATCAAGGTTTGGTATTCATGTCGCGCCCCAAAGTCCCGTTAGGGCGGACTGGCACCCGTTGCCGATAAGGCTTGGGAGAACCAAGTTGTAACTATGTGCCTACTATACATATTATAAGGGGTTTCTACCTTTAACATGCCTTAAAGCAGATACACAGTGATAACAAGCGAAAGGACATGCATATGACTTGGCCGTTGGGGCCACGGTGTCTAAAGTACGAGACATCACTTCACTTTGCTTTACATAGTCTACAAAGCCTCTAAATAAAGAGGAACATCAGATAAGGGTAGGCACAGGCCCCGCCTCAACTAACTGTACAATATAAACATCATCCCTAGACATATACAAAGCCCCGAAGCAACCTGGAGCTTGGTGACCGCAGCTGAATATCCTGTACTCCTACTGGGGAGA
>JAPFFP010047578.1:0-10287 GCA_026153255.1 Solanum medicagineum
ATGACAACTTAGCACTGATGGATTAAGGGGTGTTAGAGCTATCCCCAAGAGCTCACTGCCTTTCCTTGAACTATGTGCCAACACGGGAATGGTAGTCATCACCAAAATGACCGGGTCGTAAGAAATTACTATTCATTTATGATACGATATGATATGATATATTTGATATGAAAATCCTTCTGAAGTTACCGGGTTGTAAGAAAGGTGGCCACCACATACGAAATGACCGGGTCGTAAGGTGTGGTGTAGATTACCTTTGCCAAGTAATCTTCTCTCACCCGATGGGAGGTCAACATCAGGCAAATTCATGTAATAGCTCGCATGGGTTTGAGAAGTTAGTTATGGTCACATCCCCTATATATATATGAGCATCATTTTCACATCATGCATCATGAATTTCATGGCATATTGTTATATTACATTCCTTGTTATATATCTTTTCCTATATTATGTGCCCTTGTCATCTAACCTTGAAGTACAAGTTTGATAAGTTCATGCATTGCACCCCACATACTTAGTAGATTCAAACGTACTAACACATATTTTGCCTACATGATATCACCATGTAGGGATCGAGGAGCCTATCTATCCACCTTACAACGTCTAGCTTGGATTCCGAATTGTACTTGTTTTGGTGAGTCTTATCTTCCGACGACCAACCACCACTTCTTCTACCTATGGTATCATTAGCTAATTTACTTTCTTTGAGGGTGAGCACGGGGTATGTTTTGGCTCCGACCTCTCTTATGTTAGAAGTATTATTGGACATCTTGTGCGCTCTCTACGTTATATTTCATGTGATGTATTTAGAGCTTTGGTTATGACACTATGAATATGACTCTGTGACATGATTTATGATTGTGATGTGATTATGCTTCCTGATATGAAAGATCCTAAGTCCTGAATTGTCCCATAGCATGAGTCCTACTTTTTCATCCATTAGAACAATGTGCTTACTTTTGTATATGTTTTCGAACTGATGATGTGAGTTTTTGTATCTTGAGGCTTGTCTATGGACTCTCGGGTTCCCATTCATCGTGTCACGACTAGACCCTAGGCTCTATCATGAGAAAGATGGTATCAGAGCCCCAGGTTTGTAAATGATCCTCAGAGTCCAACATGCTGCATCAAGTACATTCCTATTCATAGGTGTGAAGTGCACCATGCCTATGAGTAGGAGGCTGTGATGACGTTCTAGGACCTTTCTCACTTCTTCATGTCTTATGTCATGCTATGAATCATATGTATTTAGCTTCCTTATCTTGATGGTATCGATGCTCCATTTCAGAAGATGCCTTATGGTAGACTTGCCCGACCGGCCCCGGCTAATGAGGGTCAAGCACCTCACGGACGTAAGGATGAGCCTATCTCTAATGGTGAATTCCGTATGACCTTTGCTATGCTTGCTCATGTGGTGACTACTCATACTAGGTAGGCCAATCTTCCTCGGTATCCAACTATGGCTTAGAGAGTGAGGATTTCGCCCTGATAAACCATCCGGAGTTCTTGGGTCTAAGGTTGACGAGGATGCCTAGGAGTTCATTGATGAGCTCACCAAGGTGTTAAATGTTATGGGTGTCACTTCTAAGGAGAAAGCTAAACTAGCTGCCTATTAGTTGAAGGATGTACCCCCAGGTGTGGTACACTTAGTGGTCTATGAAGAGAGTTTGTGGTGACGCGGTTAATTGGGAGGAGTTTAAGCTTGCTTTTCTGGATCGTTTCTTCCTGCTAGAGCTTACGGAAGCTAAGATTACTGAGTTTTTCAACCTTAAGTAGGGTAGTATGAGTTTGAGGGATTATCTTTGATGCAGTGCTAGTACATCTGAGACTTCTTAATTGGCTAGTTGTAAATAGCCCCAGGGCTATGGAACAAAGGATTATCTCAAGTTCACTAAGCTTTCTCCAAGTATGCTCCGCAACTTGTGGCTGACCCTCGTGCAAGAATGCACAAGTTCATTTCTGGTATCTACAACTTGCTAGTGATAGAATGCCATAAAGCGATGCTCATTCAAGATATGGATATATCTAGGCTAATGGTGTATTCCCAACAAATTAAAGGGGCGAAACTCAAAGAGAGGAGGATTCATGATGCTAAGAGAGCTCAGTTTGATGGTGGGTTCTTCGGTTCTAGAGGTGGCTGTTTTGATCGCTTCTAACGGGGCCAAGGTTCTAATGCTCAGATGGATAATGCTAGATTCCTTCTCCAAAGGCAATGGGGGTGGTGGACCATGGTTTCCCAGATGTGACAGGTGCAGGAAGAATCACTCAGGCGTTTGTTGGAAGGAATTGGATGTGTGTTATAGGGGTGATGATAAGGACCACAAGATTACTGATTGTCCTAAGAATGCTCAGAGGAATCAAGGTCAGGTGGCTCAAGGTAGAAAGAACCAGCAAAGAGCTTCACAAGGCGTTGCCTCGAGGAACAACAGGTTTTATGCTCTTCATGCCCGTCAAGAGGTTGATGAGGCCCCAAATGTTGTCACTGATACATTAAACGTCTTTGTGTTGATGTTTATACTATGTTTGGATCATGTGCGAGTTTGTCTTTTGTGATTCCTCTGTTGGCTATTGTGTTTAGTTTGAGTCCCAAAATTTAGAGGGACCCCTTTTCAGTTATTACTTCCGTGCGTTCCCCAAGGGAGAGATGATATATGGACCCGAACTTTTGTATAGCTTTTGTGATGCTTGGAATTTGGTTTTGGAAAGTTTTAGGCTAAGGTGACACCTTATGAAGCCTCCATGGGCTGTGTGACCCCTGTATAGGACCTCCAAATCAGTTTAAACTCCTTCATTACTATTCATTCTTATTCTAAACACTTAGTTTCTCATACACTCGCTCAAACATTTTCCGAATCCTCTTTCTGAACTCTAACAGGGGGTTTCTCATGGAACCACCAAGCTTAATCTAAGTTCACTCTTAATCCATTAATTCAAGCTTACTTATGTTCTTTAAGGTTATCATGGGTCTCCTACATCAAGCCGAGTTCAAAGGAATTCCATCGGCTAAGTTTTTCATAAGTACTAACAGAAGGGTCATCTTTAAAGGGTCATATCTCTGAACATAAAAGGAACTTGGGGGGGGGGACCATGACCTATTAAATTAAATCTCTTTCAATTAGCTTTATAACTCACTTGATTTCACCTCATTTAGTGTTCGGATGAAGAAGTTACGCCCCTTTTCGTAAAGCCCTCCTATGTTGTGTTATCACCATTTCTCTAAGGCAAGCCACACGGGCACCCATACGGGCCGTGTGGCTTCCCACGAACCATATGGATGTGGCATCATAAAATTTCTTCCCAAAATTATATTTTAAGTATGAAATCTTGTCTTGTATGCTTGTACGGCCAGTGTGCATGAACTTGAGCTTGAACCAACAATTTTTGGGGACAAGTAAAGGGGTACAGCCAGGGTCACTGGTCGTGTGGCTTGCCACCGACCGTGGGGCCCGCCATAGGGCTCCCTTCCCATCCAAAAGTTTTCCAAATGTTGTCATAGGGGCAGTCACACAGACTGTGTGACCTCACATGTCCCGTGAAGCCCTCTGTATAGTTAATTTTGCAAAATTTTTATAAGTATGGGATTTCCGTTTTGAACTTCGTCAAGCAAAATTTTCTAAGTATTGTCTCACGGACAGGTGCACAAACCATGTACTGCCATACGAGCCGTGAATCCTCTCTTGATGTGGTGACATGCAATTTTTCTACTCATTTCATTTATGGCATTTCATAAATTTAATTTATTCTAATGACTTTTGGGACTTCCCATGCTATCTTAGCACTTTCTAAAGACCTAAACCCTATTCCTAATTATCAAATTCATTCCTCTCCATTTGAAAATCCTCTCAAGCTTCTCTTAAGAACTATTGTGCCAATCAAGCTTAGGAATCAAGGGAAGGCCTAATCTTCTTCAAATATCTTCTTGGAATTTCCTTCCTTAGCTAAGGTATATGTGTTTAATCTTGGGTTCCTTCCAACCAAAGAGACCCAAATCTTTTCAATCAAAATTTCATGAATTTAAGCTCTCTTTGAATATGGGTTTTCACTATTTAGATTTATTGAATTAAATTGATGTATGGGTTGTACATATTTGATGGTTTTAAGTTACTTTAAGCCCGATTATGATGATTTACATTGAATTTAAAAGATTATGAATATGCATGTCCCTTTTTAAGTTTTGTTTGGGCATGGGTGATTATATTATGATTTTAAATATGAATTTAATTATATTTTCACTTGAATTTCATATTATACTGTTAATTTTAGATTGAATCTTAATTATCTATGCTATCCTCAGGTCATGACCCAAGCCTAGGGCCTAGACATGACATGATGAATGGGGAACCCGAAGGGTCCCCAAACAAGCCCCTTAGCATATCATCACACATCATTGGTTGTGGAAGCAATTAAACAACAAAATTAGATTAAACCATGGGCAAAGGGACTAAAGGGAAACCTTCATACCATAAACATCAAAATAAGAGAGTCAAGGCTTAATACATAATATGTCCAACAATACCTCTAAAACTTAGATAGGAGCAGGGGCCAAGGCAAGCAACCAGGCTCACCCTCATAGTCAATTCGTACATAAAAAGAAAGATAGTCTTAATACATAAAATGAGATCATAGACATTTTCCCTGGAATAGAGGACTCACCAACTAGCTTGAGAGAAATCTTACTAGCCACGTGGAGGAAGATGCTCAAGTAGGGCTCCGATTCGTACATGGTGACATCATGTAGGCATAGAGTATGCGTTAGTACATTTGAATGTACTAAGTATGTAGGATGCAATGCAACAATAGATAGCATAATAGCAATATGGCATGTGTGATAAATGCTTAAGTAAATCATTCTTACAAAGAACATAATACATGTACAAGAAGAGGCCATCCGTATAGAACTCACAGTCTATTAAGGTACCAACCCCTCAATTGGTTGGTGGATCGTCGCACCCTACTACCCATGGTGTTTGAGGAACCAACCTCAATTTGGTTTTCAAGGTACAAACCCCTTGATTGGTTGGTGGATCGTCTCACCCTACCACCCATGGTGATTGAGGTACTAACCCCTCAACATGGTTATTAAGGTACAAACCCCTCGACGTGTTTATCAAGGTACAAACCCCTCGACATGCTTACCCGGGCTCACAACCCCCCGAGAGGGGCATGGTCAATTCCCAACACTATAGAGAAAATATCATATACATACATTATGTTCATCAAAATAAAGTCATTCAACTTATAATACATGCATTGGACCTTCAATTCCTCAAGAAATCATAACTGAACATTTTATCAAACACTTGGCGGATGTTCAGTACTAGTGTAAAACCATGCAGTTTAGGGCTGAAATCATGAAAGATAATTCAATGTAAAACCATACATCAATACTTGGTAACACCCTCAAGTAACATAGATCAAAACCCTTCATCCAAATCCCACAATGGATTTAGATTCATAGCTCAAAACATGCTAAAAATAGTCACAATTTCATGAAACCGCAGCATAGTTCATAGTCTAATTCATAATAAGTGAAACTCATTAGTAAATCAACTTGAAATAATTCAATTTAGGTAAAAGGAATCTTGTGCTTCATGGATGAAAGGAATCCATGAATGAAACCCACATACCTTTGCTTTGGAGAATTTCTTGATGAAGATTGAAATGGAGACTTGAAGCTTGGATGAATTCCTTAAGATCTAGAAGAGACTTGGACCCTTGAATTTTGAGAGAGATATTAGTCCAAGGGTTTGAGAGAGTATTGGGGAAAGTCTTGTATGATATGAAGGTGAAATATGACTAATTATAGGTATTTTCACGCATGTGAAGGCTTGGGCCCAAGACCCAAAAGCCTTGGACCGAGATAAAAATCACTGGCAACAAAGTACATAGGTCCGCGTCTGATCCGCGATGTGGACCTATCCTAGAGGCAAATTTTACACTGGTTCGTAACGGCTGCACGCTGCAATACATCGCAGATCGCCATTATTTAGCGCAAACTCCGGAAAATCAAATTTTGCTATGGTTGCTCTAAAATCAGGGTTAGACCCATTTCCCACTCAATTTTACACCTGATTAAGAATATGAAATCGAATTTTCGATATCACACACAAATTTTAAGATATATAGAAATTACGATTCCAATAACTTTTGAAACACATTTTCGGGCTCTTGTTTTTGAGATCGTTTCAATATCTCCCCCTTAGGAACATTCATCCCCAAATGTCAAAGAAATGTATATGAGAGACGTAAACATGACAATTTCATCCCACATAAGGATGCAACAATGCACTTAAACATCATTTCAAAAATCTCAACATACGTGTAAAATCATCATGAAGTTGTCAACTTAAACATGAGTTTATGGAATGACATGAGGGTTGAACATAAGACTTGAAATCACATAGAAGAATTAGATTAATACCTTAGGCTTGAGTGGACTGGAAAAGGTAAGGCTAGCATTTTTGCATGTCCGCTTCGGCCTCCCATGTAGCACTTTCGACTTGTTGATCCTCCAAAGAACCTTACCAGAAGCCACTTCCTTGTCCCTCAACCTCTTCACTTGTTTGTCCAAATTCTGAACCGGAACCTCTTCATAAGTCAAATTTTCTTTAACAACACCTACAACATCAAGAGGCATAATAGCATTAGGGTCTCCTACACATTTCCTCAACAGGGATACATGAAACACCCGGATGAACCAATTCCATTTCACTAGGCAACTCCAACTCATAAGCTACCTTGCCAATCCTCCTCATCACCCTATAAGTACCCACATATCTCGGACTCAACTTGTCTTTCTTACAAAAATAAACCACACCCTTCATGGGTGACACCTTCAAATAGACCCAATCACCAACTTTGAATTCAAGATCTCTTCTCCTCACATCGGTATAGGACTTTTGGCGACTTTGGGCTGTTTTCAACCTTTCTCTAATAATCCTAACCTTCTCAAGAGCCTCCATAACCAGATTTGGTCCCCACAAAGCAACCTCTCCAACCTCAAACCATCCAACCGCTGATCTACAACGTCTACCAAAGAGAATCTCAAAAGGGCCCACACCGATGCTAGAATGATAGCTATTGTTATAGGAAAACTCAATCAATGGAAGATGATCATCCCAACTACCCTTAAACTCCAATACACAAGCCTTAAGCATACCCATAAGTGTTTGGATAGTTCTTTCAGCTTTGCCATCCATTTGAGGGTGAAAGGTCGTACTAAGTTTAACTTTTGTACCAAGACCCCTTTGAAAGGACCTCCAAAAATGTGAAGTTAATTAAGCACCACGATTCGATATGATGGACAAGGGAACCCTGTGTAACCTCACCAAGTTATGAATGTATAGACTAGCATAATCTTTAGCCCCATATGTGGTCTTAACTAGTAGAAAATGAGCTGATTTTGTCATCCTATCAACCACAACCCAAATGGAATCAAAACCTTTTCTAGTCTTGGGCAACCTAACCATAAAATACATATTAAATTTCCTCCCACTTCCAAGTAGGAATCTCTATATCTTGGGTTAGGCCACTCGGCCTTTGATGCTTGGCTTTGACTTGTTGGTAACTATGACAATGAGATAAGAATATGACAATGTCTTTCTTCATACCTCCCCACCAAAACACATCCCTCGAATCGCTATACATTTTAGTAGAACTCGGGTGGATAGAACAGGGAGAACCATGAGCCTCACCAAGAATATTTTCTCTCAAGCCATCAACACAATGCACACATAACCTACCTTGGTATCTAAGGACGCCATCTCCCTCTTGGTAGAAAGCCTCTACCTTACAATCCTTTACTAAAGCCTTCAATTCTAACAAAGAGGGGTCAAGATCTTTCTTGCTTTCACCTCCTCAACCAATGAAGATTTAGAGCTATCAACTACCACAACACCCCCATTATCCACCTCTTCCTACCTAACTCCCAATCTGGCCAACCAATGGACCTCCTTAGCCACCACTTTGCCACTATCATCAACATGTGTTAGGCTACCCAAGGACACCCTACTCAAAGCATTGGCCACTACATTAGAGTTACCAAGATGATCATGCACACTCATATCATAGTCCTTAAGAAGTTGTACCCACCTTCTTTGTCTCAAGTTGAGATCCTTTTGAGTGAAGACATATCAGAGACTCTTATGATCGGTGAACACATCAACATGCACCCTATAAACATAGTGCCGCCAAATTTTCAAAGCAAAGACCACGGCGGTCTATTCAAGATCATAAGTAGGATAATTCTTTTCATGCATTTTGAGTTGTCTAGAAGCATAGGCTATCACCTTACCATTGTGCATCAAAACACAACCCAAACCAACTCTAGAAGCATCATAATACAGAACAAATCCTTCTAGCCCTTCCGGTAGTGACAATATAGGAGCGAACACAAGCTTATCTTTCAATGTTTAGAAACTCTTTTCACACTCATCGGTCCACAAGAATTTGGCTTTCTTTTGAGTCAACTTGGTCATGGGAGAAGCAATAGAGGAGAAACCATTCACAAACCTCTGGTAATAACCCGCTAAGCCCAAGAAACTCCTAATATCTGTAGGGTCAATTGCATAGGCCAATTTATAATCACATCCTTCTTTTTAGGATCCACTTTAATACCATCCCCCGACACCACATGACCTAGAGAGGCAACCTCCTTCAACCAAAATTTCCACTTCTCATATTTAGCATACAACTTCTCTTCCCTCAATCTTTGTAGAACTACCCTCAAATGACCTATATGCTCCTCTTTACTATGTGAATATATCAAAATATCATTAATGAAGACCACGACAAACGAATCAAGGTAGGGTTTGAAGACCCTATTTATAAGATCCATGAAGATAGTCGGTGCATTGGTCAACCCAAAAGACATCACAACAAATTCATAATGCTCATACCTAGTCCGGAAAGCCATCTTGGGAATATGACACTCCCTCACCTTCACTTGATTATATCTGGACCGAAGATCAATCTTAGAGAAGTGACTAGCCCCTTGAAGTTGGTCAAACAAATTGTCAATCCTTGGTAGAGGATACTTATTCTTTATGGTGACCCTATTAAATTGCAGGTAGTCAATACATTCTAAAGAACTCATCTTTCTTCTTCACAAATAACACTAGTGCACCCCAAGGTGATTGTCTAGGCCTAATGAAACCCTTCTCTAACAAATCCCTCAATTGTTCCATCAACTCCTTTAACTCCCCGGGGTCATACGGTAAGGGTGAATAGAAATGGGTTGAGTATCAGGAAGGAGGTCTATGCAAAAATCTATTTCCCTTTCGGGAGGACCACCGGGAAGGTCACTCGGGAAGACATCTAGGAACTTATTTACCTCTGTAACCAACTCAAAAGGAAGAGCCTTCGACTCCACATCCCTAACCCTTACAAGATGGTAAAGACACCCTTAGAGATCAATTTATGGGCTTTAATGCAAGAGATAAACCTACCCTTGACAATCACATCATGACTCTCCCACTCAAGGGCGGGTAATTTGGAATTGGAATTTGACCTAGGGTTATACAATCAATAGAGGCATAATATGCATACAACCAATCTATCCCAAGAATGACATCAAAATCAACCATATCCAACTCAACAAGATCACAAGGCAATATTTTATGCAAGATAAAACTAGGATAATTTCTATAGATCTTTCTAGCAACAATAGAAGCACCAACAGGAGTAGACACCTCATATGGCTCACACAACAATTCAGGTTAAACATGAAACTTTTTGGCAACAAAGGGGGTAATAAAAGAAAGAGTGGCACCCAGGTCTATCAATGCATACACATCAAAATCAAAGACTTTTAACATACCGGTGATGACATCGAGAACCTCTTCAACCCTTTGCCTCTCTTGGAGGGCATAGGACCGATTGTGCCTTGGGTACCACCTTGTTGACCACCTCTCCACAAAGGAACAACATTTGCACCTTGTGGACAAACCTCCTTACCCTTGTGGCGGTTAGGAGAACAATCAATCTGTTTGTGACCCACTTCCCCACATCCATAACATGCATTAGTGCTTTCAAGCATGGGCCCCCACGGCTCCTAACACATTTTCAACACCTACTATTAGGTATTACACCACCAGCACCTTTGGGCCCTTGTGAAGTCATTGACAAACTCCATGTTAGAAGCATGAGAAGACCCTTGGCCTTGATGGAACCGGCCACCCTTTTGACTTTGGAACATTCCCTAAAAACGAGCCCTCTTGGCCTCATTACTCCTCCTCTTCCTCAACTTTTCCTCCTCTATTTATTCGGCATAGGTCATCAAACGGTACA
>JAPFFP010047579.1:0-10287 GCA_026153255.1 Solanum medicagineum
TGGACACGCTTCACACCAATAATAAGGATTCTACTAGACATGGCTTAATAGACTCGCTAGGACACTTGAACTCTGTGCTTTGATACCAAGGTGTAACCGACACTCAGACTCCACTGCTATTCTCTAAGCGAACCACTTGGCCTCATCACATTCATTCAATCAATAAACTCAAGACAATCAGTGGAAGACTAAGGAAAGTAATAGGCACATCTTGTCTAGTCTCAAAATAATAATATCAATAAATTAAAGGGCTAGTAGGAAGAGCTAGTTCAATAAGTCTTAATATCAATATTCAAATCTAGTCTATGAAGCCTTTATCACTATCAAGTGATGCCAATAACAGACTAATGACTACCTCAAAATAAAGTAAAGCTGATCAAATCAAACTCTAAAAGCAAGATGAAAATAAATGTAATGATTCCTCCGAAGTAGGGAAGACTCATCAATCAGCTGAACATCTTATACCACTAACGATGTGCTTATTGACGATCTCTAATCCATATATCTGCATCATGAAATAATGCAGCGCTGAGTGGCATCAGTACGTGGAATATATGGTATGTAAAATAGCTGAATAAAACAAAAACAGATAGAATAATATGGTACAACATCAACTTAGAATAATGACGAATCAAAATGTCAAATATCTATCCAAAGCAAGAATAAAAAGTATACAATGACTCATCAACATCAATCACCACATACCATCACATCAACATCAGAGTACTATTAATAAGTAACATATCTGGGAGTTTCTTGGACCTACAACCATCACCTATAGTCGGTGATAATATAATAAAGTGATGTTATTGTCGCATCCACCTAGTACCTTGAAGGGGTGAAAGGGCGTGGCATCTGTGGATCTATAATAACATCAAGTCCTCTTTTTGGACTAAGAAAACGTCCATTTTTCATGGTTCAATCCTCTCCTACACTGGCTATGTAGTTATTAGTGCGAGTGAGACTCCCTCTGACTTACTTCAGTGCTTGATACTCCTCCAAAAACTCAATATACTCCTAAACATCAAAACATCAAGATTTCTCATCATTTAGTCTCTTTGGGACAAAGAACATCAACTCAACTCATCAACCATCAATTTAATGGATTAGGAAAATTCTTTTAAGATTAAGTTCAACCGCTTTAAGACTCTAACGATATCAATCTCATCAACTCATCTCATCAACCATCAACTCAATGGATTAGGAAAATTATTTTAAATTAAGTTCAACCTCTTTAAGACTCTAAGGATATCAATCTCATCAACATCAGAATCAACACACTCAATTTAGGACAAGAACCATAACAACAAGCAAATTTATATCATCAAGGCTCTAGATTCATCTCCTAAGTTCATTCTTGAATGCTTTCGAAAGTTAACATATATAGTTTATACAATATCTCATGAAAAGTATTCAATTCAAGAAAACAATTTTATGATGATCATTAGTGTATGAAAGAACATGTAAGTAATATAGTTTTCAAGAATTTAATTATGATAATACTTCGAGAATCATGTATGGGGACTCATGGACACTCAACTCATCGATGGCCATCTATGGGGCACATGGGAGAACAATCTCATGCTTTTAGTTTCGCCTTATATACCTAGGATGACGAATAACTCAAGCTTCTTCAAGGAATTGACCCCAAGTCTTGAAAATCTCAAGCTTTTTCTTCTTTCTCTCTCAAGAACTCTTACTTGGAAGCTAGGAAATATGGGTTTTGAAATCCTTAATCTGAATAAGACGACCCTAATACACGTTTTTGGGACTTAGGAAGGATTGGATAATGACCAAAACACCCTTGACGGATTGAAAGAAAAAGAATTCACCTCGCAATGGTCTAGTCCGTGATGCGAACTGGGTGCGCACCTATGTAATTTTTTACTGAAAATATAAAGCGTTTTGAAAAACTATTTTTCTATGAAAATACACATAAATCACATTTGTCAAATGCATTTTATGTGTAATTTTTCATAAATCACTTTTCGATCATTTTTTAATCCCGTAGGAAATTTTTTTAAAAAATATAAGTGTTGGTCTGCGTCCCAGGCGCGTTGCGCCCGACAACACTATTTTCGAGTTTAATTACTAAAACTTATCTTTTGACTCGGCCACTCTAAAATCAAGCCGAGACTATTTCCCCTCTCAATTTTTCGTGCTGATCATAAATCAAGTCTCAGATATTCCATTGGAGCTTAGAAAGACGCATTATGCGTACGATTCCATTCTAAGGGTATTTTGGAAATTTTATCGGGTGTTACAATATATCATCAACTCATTAACGTTTGAGTATGACCCATTCCAAATGAATTATAGCACTATGAGACACAAATGAAATGTGCGTGAAGTGCACAAATCGTTGGTTCAAGAGGAAATAAGGCTCAAGAATCAAGGAACCCACTCCATCAACTATGTGAGTCATCAAGGAGCAGGAAAGAAAGGAAAAAAGCATAGTAAGGTAAAACAGAAACAACTTAATATTAATGAGTCATCATCTCTAGTGCATAAGAAGGAACATAAGGATGATAAGTGTCGTTTCTGTAGAAAACTTGGACACTTTTAGAAAGATTGCTTGAAAGTAAGACATGATTCGATAAGAAAGGTAGGCCTTATGCTTTTACATGTCTTGAATCAAATGTAACTAAAGTTCCTTATAATACTTGGTGGATTGACTTTGGTTGTACTATTCATGTTTCTAATATGATATAGGAATTCCTTACAACACAGATCATAAACCAGAATGAAAGATTTGTGTATATGGACAATAGAGTGAAGTCTCGAGTTGAAGCTACAGGGACTTACTATTTGATTCTCGATACTGGACACATCACTTAGATTTGTATGAAACTTGTTATGTACCATCTCTTTCGAGAAGTTTAGTTTCTTTGTCTAAGTTAGATAAGATTGTATACTTTTTAAATTTTGATAATGGATGTTTTAGTTTGATTAAGCATAATTGTCTCACTGGTACTGGTACTCTTTGTCAAAGCTTATACAAACTGAATCTCGATAATCTGTTTGCCGACTCTTAACTTTGCATCATAATATTGGTACTAAATAAAGTTGGGTGAATGAACAATCTGCTTACTTATGGCATAAATGTTTAGGTCACATATGCAAAGAACGACTGAAAAGATTAGTTAAGAATAAAATCCTTCCAGATTCAGATTTTACCAACCTTAACATTTGTGCTGATTGTATTAAAGGAAAGCAAACAAAACACACAAAGAAAGGAGCCACAATGTAACACCCCACATTTTACATATACTAATGCTATGTAAATGAATCATGTTATGGTTTGGTCAAATTAGCGTAAATTCTTGAAAATGCTTGAATCTCATGTTAATGGGCGATATATGCGTCTAACGCTTAAAAGGGTCGAGTGTGCACATGTTTTGTGTTAAATAGAGGAGATCACAACCCTAAAAAGAGTGAGATAATTGAGTTTCTTGTATGACTCAATAATCTAGTAGGTGAGTCACCTACTTGCATAGTTTAAATTTGCTAGCTAAACGGAAACGAGAGCCGCTGTCGAATTTGTCCAAGTTCGATTATGAATAAAGTTCATGTTAAGGAGGTACATTTAGCCCATGTTTTGACATTATAGAAGAACTAAATTTTCATTTTAGGAAGCATAGAAAATGGGACCAAGCCCATTCCAATTCATTTGAAAATTTGGCCTAAAGTAATTAAAGGGAAAGGAGAAGAATGGGCAACAAAAGGCCCATTACGTTGGAGACCCATTTAGGCCCAAGTCTAAGGGATAAGATACTGCATCACAAGTGTATTGATAGGTGTCATTATCTGGTCAAAAGATAAAGAAAAAGTTGGCCAAAAATGTTCTTTAAAACGGATCAAAGTAGCCCCTAAAGGCATTCCACTTAAACAATTTCTCAACTTTCCTAAAGACTCTTGTCTTGTACCTATTTCACTTTACAAAGCTGCAAATAGAATCTTCTATGGCCCTTGAAGGGAAGCCTGAATCTTGAAGGCAAAGGTAAGCAATTATAGTTGTGTATTTAGTATGGTTTCTTCATGAAAAACAAGAACTATATGTTATCATGTTATGCTGGAAATTCTGGACAGCATGTGTCCTAAGTATTGTTGTGAATATTTCTTGTTGTTCAAGAGGATTTTGTCTTAATTGGTTGGCTGAATTATGAAGTAGTAGTTATGTTTTAAACAAGGTATAGCTTGTTAGCAATATAACTAAAATGCTGCACCACTTTTACAGCCCACAAAAGTGAGTTCTTATAGGACATCATAATTGTGTCTTGATATGAACTTGTGAGCTGGTGGATGGAAAGTTATTACCGCACGTCCTTCATGACTACTTTGGTACTATTATTAGACTATTTTAAGGCTGTTTTTATATATGTATATGTTTAGGACAGTTTGGTTAGAGTTGGAATAGGTTTGGAATTGTCAACGTCAAAATGGGGTAAAGGGACGTAACGTTATGTCGTCCATTTGTAGGTTGTGTAGAACTGTAATATGTTGTTCCATGACCTTCCCCTGCTTTGGGACTATTTGTGGACTATCTTTATACTGGGGTTATATGGTAAAAATGTTGGAAACAATTTAGGTAAAGTTAAAATAGAATCGGGATTATTGACGTCGAAGTGTGGAGAAAGGATGTAACGTTATGCCGCTTGTTTGTATATTGTGAAGAATTGTTATGTGTTGTGTCTTATAGGCTGTTGTAAGACTATTAAGAGTTTTAAATGAGATGAATATGACATGTACATAAGAATCGTTGTTAGAAAATGCAATTATAAGTGAAAAGGGTGAAGAAATGTCTTCGCGTCGCTAATTAAGCGTTTGCTGCCCGGATGTTAGCTTTTATGGTATAAGGCTGCTAAGAAGTGTTTCATCATTGCTAATACTAGTCTTATTGCCTAATATACATAGATAAATGTTTATGGGAAAACGCAGCTACTCCAAGGTAGTAACGAGGTCATACAATGAGGTATGTAAGGCTACTTGATTTCGTATCGTTTGGCATGAAACATAGATCCCTCTTTGGTACATAAAGGCATTTACCGAACTCCAACACAATTATTACCCATATCACCACCCTTTCATATGTTCACATGCTGCCATATACAATACCTTCAAATATGCATACATACATGAATACAAGGTTACATGGGTTCTTGTTGTTAAACAAAGTTCACGAGTTGTTTCATCCCGTACGCATTTCATTATTTATGTAACGTATTCTTTTCATTGTCATATTGTCTTGAAAGATTATTTACATGTCACATTTTACATCTACTATCCCATAGCTCCAATATTATGACCACCAAAAGAATAACCTCAAAGGTAATTGAAAGATAAAGTGTATTGTTTATTCATGGGTGGTAGCCCGAGGGGTGGAAGCATCACCTAGACAGGGATGATCCTATCACGGGTGGTAGCCCAAGGGGTTAAGGAAGAACCTAGCAAGGGATGATTTCGAAATAGATTACCACTGATCAATTGGTCATTTGTATTATAGCTGTGCACAGATTATATAGTAAAGGTAAAGTAATATAAACAACATAAAGTACATGATTCCAGAATATAATCAAAGGTGGTCTCTTATCCTATACTAGTGCATAGTTTCATTTGAGTTGTTACTTCATATACAATATTTCCCGCCTTACATATTCAGTACATTATCTCGTACTGACGTCCCTTGCGGGGGACCTGCATTTCATGTTGCAGGTGTAGGTGCTAGTAGATCTCCCCAGTAGAGTACAGGACAACCAGCTGCTGTTACAAGCTCCAGGTTATTTCGGAGCTTTGTGTGTGTCTAGAGCTTATATGTTTGTATTATACAATTAGTCGAGGTGGGGCCTATCCCGACCCTTGTCAGATGCTTTCTCTTATCTAGAGGCTTTGTAGACTATGTAAATTAAAGTATGGTCATGTCTCATACCTTAGACACCGTGGCCTCAACAGCCTAGCCATATGCATTCTCTTTTGTCTTGTTATTACTGTTTTCTTTCTTAAAGGCACAATGAAGGTAGAAACCGCTTATAATATGTCTAAAAAGCGCATAAATATAGTTTGGTTCTCCCGAGCCTTATAGGCAATGGGTGTCGGTCTGCCATAATGGAAAATGGGGCGTGACAGAAGTGGTATCAAAGCGGGTCATCCTAGGGAGTCTACAGAGTCGTGTCTATGTAGAGTCTTGTTTATCGATGTATTGTGGACCACATTATAAGCAGGAGGCTACGTGGCATTTAGGAGTTGTTAATTTCTTTTCATTCTTTAGATCGTTCCATAGAGCTAAGTGTAATAGGTGGATTGTGTCTAACTCCTAAATTATTTTGTACAGCGAGCAAGTATGCCAGAAACCAGGAAGAACAAAGGTAAAGGGAAGGCAGTAGAAGTGGTGGATGGTACACCCGGTCTTGTGAGACAATGAAATGAGGCTCAAAATGAGTCTCTGTCACAGACATCTCTAACCCCTCCAGCTCCTGATGAACCCAGAAGTAGTGAAATTCCCCTAGAACCACCTATAGATGCTACTGTATAGGATCTAAGAAATGCAATCCAACTATTGACTCGCATGGTTGCCGGCCAAGGCAAAAGACAGGAAGGTCCAGTTCTAGGTGCAAGTGGTGCAAATAGGGCAGCTGGCACGAGGATACGTGACTTCCTTAATTTGGACCCTTTAGCCTTCACTGGCTCTGATCCTAATGATGATCCCCAAGACTTTATTGATCAGATTCAGCGCACTTTAGATGTTATGCATGTCAGTGGTACAGAAGCTGTCGAGTTAGCGACATATAGGTTGAAGGGTGTGGCTATATTGTGGTATGAAGCTTGGAAGCAATCCAAAGATATAGATGCTCCCCCAACCACTTGGAAGGAGTTCAAAGAGGCCTTTCTTAACCATTACTTGCCCCTAGAGATCTGAGAGGCCCGTGCAGATCAGTTCTTGAATCTCCACCAGGGAAATATGAGCGTGAAAGAGTATAGCCTCCAATTTAATTCCCTATCCAGGTATGCTCCTAATGTAGTTGCTACTATGGCAAATAGAGTTCATCAATACGTGGATAGATTAGATACGTATCTGGTCAGTGACTATACCATTGCTTCGTTCAATAAAGACATGGATATAGCGAGAATGCAAGCTTTTGCACAGAAATTGGAGGATCAGAGGCAAAGGAGAAGGACACAAGAGTTAGAAAGGGTGCAATCTAAGAGGGCCAGATTTTTAGGGCAGTTTACACCGTATCAAGGTGAACCTAGGCCTCGGTTACCTAATAGACTACCTAGGCTATCATCCTCCTACCCTGCATCCAGTGCTCCATCACAACTTCAGGGGTCTAGGAGAAATCAGTTTGGTTCATGAAGTGAAGGGCAAGGTGTCCGAACAATGGGATATTCAGTGGGACAGCAAATGACTCCTAGGCAACCTTGTAACCAGTGTGGAAGAAGTCATCCGGGTATATGTCGTGTTGGGACAAATGTTTGTTATTGGTGTGGTACGCCAGGGCACATGATAAAGGATTATCCGATGAGGCATATGGGTGATATAACACAATCTACTGGGTCAGCTGTTGCATCATCATCATCAGTTCCTTCATTAGGTAAAGGTCAGCAAGCACCTATGCGTCATGGTAGAGGTGTTAAAGGAGCAGCTAGCTCTAGCGGAGTCTAGAATCGCACCTATGCTTGGGGGAGTCAGCAATATTTAGAAGCTTCACCTGATGTGATCACAGGTACATTGTCCATCTTTTTACATAATGTATATGCATTAATTGACCCAAGTTCTACACTATCATACATTACCCCACTAGTTGCTGGGAAGCTTAAGAGAACACCCAAATTATTGAATAGACCATTTGAAGTGTCTACACCAACTGATGAATCTATTATGGCTAGAAGGGTTTATTATGACTGTGTAGTAACTGTTTGTGACCGTGACACATTGGCTGACCTTATTGAGCTAGAAATGGTGGAATTTGATGTCATAATGGGTATGGATTGGTTATCTTCTTGCTATGCCACCGTGGATTGTCGAACTAAGAAAGTGTACTTCCACTTTCCAAATGAGGCAATTCTTAAATAGAAAGGTAATGTTGGGGCACTAAAGGGGAAGTTTATCTCTTACATTAAGGCCAGAAAGATGATATCTAAGGGTTATATATGCCATTTAGTTAGAGTAAGGGATATGGAGGCAGAATAGCCAACTCTTCAATCAGTTCCAGCAGTAAATGAATTTGTTGATGTATTCCCTGAAGAACTTCCAGGCTTACCTCCTGAACGAGAAATAGATTTTGGTATTGACTTATTTCCAGGTACTCAACCTAATTCTATCCCTCCATATAGAATGGCCCTGGCAAAATTACGTGAATTAAAAGAGCAGCTAAAAGACCTATTGGAGAAGGGTTTTATAAGACATAGTGTGTCCCCCTGGGGTGCACCAGTGTTATTTGTACGCAAAAAGGATGGCACCTTGAGAATGTGTATTGACTATCGATAACTGAATAGGGTGACAATTAAGAGTAAATACCCTCTCCCCAGGATTGACAATTTATTTGATCAGTTACAGGGTGCCAAATGCTTTTCAAAAGTCGATTTTAGATCAAGGTATTACCAAGTGAGGGTGAAGGAGGATGATATACCCAAGACTGCTTTCAGAATACGCCATGGTCACTTTGAATTTCTTGTTATGTCATTTGGGTTAACTAATGCACCCAATAGTTTTTATGGATCTGATGAACAGGGTATTTAAGCCATTCTTGGATGTGTTCGTGATAGTATTTATAGATGACATCTTGGTATACTCAAGATCAGAAGAGGACCATGCAAAGCTCTTACGACAAGTCTTATAGGTTCTTCGTGATCGATAGTTGTATGCCAAGTTTTATAAATGTGAATTTTGGCTAAAATCAGTGGCATTCTTAGGTCATATTGTATCTAAGGAAGGAATAAAGGTTGATTCACAAAAGATAGAGGCTGTGAGAGATTGGCCAAGACCAACAACACCCACAGATGTTCGAAGCTTCCTAGGTTTGGCAGGTTATTACAGGAGGTTTGTTGAAGGTTTCTCTTCTATTTCTGCGCCCCTAACAAAATTGACGGATAAGGCAACCAAGTTCCAATGGAATGATGCATGTGAAAGAAGCTTTCAGGAACTAAAAAATAAGCTAACTTCTGCACTTGTGCTAGTACTTCTAGAAGGATCTGAGGGGTATGCAGTGTATTGTGATCCTTCAGGAGTTGGCTTAGGGTGTGTACTGACAGTATGGTAGGGTAATTGCTTATGCATGTAGACAACTACTACCACATGAGAAAAATTACCCAACTCATGATCTTGAGCTAGCAGAGGTTGTATTTGCTTTGAAAATATGGCGCCACTATTTGTATACGTTTCATGTTGGCATATACACTAATTATAAGAGCCTGCAATACATCTTTAAGTAAAAAGACCTCAATTTAAGATAGCGGAGATGGCTAGAGCTAATAAAGGATTACGATGTTGATGTACTATACCATCCGGGAAAGGCAAATGTGGTAGCCGATGCTCTAAGTTGTAAGGCAGTGATGAACACTGGTGACTAAGCCATGGTATGTCATGGCGTAGCTAAGGATCTATGACAATTAGCTAGTTTGGGAGTTTGCCTTCTTGAAACTCCAAAGGAAGGGGTTATTGTACATAATGCAGCAGTGTCTTCATTGGTAACGGAGGTGAAAGCAAAACAATTTGAGGATCCTATTCTACGACAAGTTAAGGAAAAGGTGAGTTAGGGTACGATAATAGGCTTTGACCTTACACAAAATGGTGTACTTTACTGCCAAAATAGATTATGTGTGCCTGATATTAATGGGTTAAGAAGGAGGATAATGGAGGAAGCCCATCATTCTCGACATTCAATCCATCCAGGATCGACTAAGATGTACCATGACCTGAAGGGAGTGTTTTGGTGGGGAGGCATCAAGAAGGACCTTGCAGAATTTGTGGTTCAATGTCCAAATTGCCAGCAAGTGAAAGTAGAACACCAAAAGCCAGGAGGTTATATGCAATGCATAGAGCTTCCCACATGGAAGTAGGATATGATCAACATGGATTTTGTTACTGGTTTGCCTCGCTCATTTAAGAGGTTTGACTTCATATGGGTAATAGTTGATAGACTCACAAAGTCAGCACACTTCTTACCAGTCAGGACTGATTATACAGCTGAAGAGTATGCCAAGCTATACCTCGAAGAGATAGTCAGGCTACATGGAGTCCCAATCTCCATTATATCTGACCGAGGAGCTCAATTCACTGCAAAGTTTTGG
>JAPFFP010047580.1:0-10287 GCA_026153255.1 Solanum medicagineum
AAGAATTAAATATGAGATCAAAATTAGATATAATTTATTCTAGACACATTCTAAGTGGATTAGCATGTATTTAGAATACATAGACAAATCTCGATCACATCTTTCTCATCTTGTTCGTCATTCTCCTATATATATAGTGTCTTAGATACATGCAATCATATCAGATACATGTATCTAATGTGTATCTCCTGTGATCCCCATATATCTCAAATACATTACTATTTCGCTCATCTCTTTCTCTATTTTTAGTGTATTTAATAGCAAAATACATGTATCTTTTTATGAGAGGAAATTTTTAATTAGTGGTAAGATATATAATTATTTTAAAGTATATATGATATGAATGTACATCTAATAAGATAATTTTTTTTCAACATCTATTAATGTCTAAAATCTTAATACCAATTGCAAAAAAAGAAAAATTTAGCACAATTTCCTAAAATCAATTGATAGTCATATTCTTCGTTAAGGGAAAATCATTTTGTTTATTTTTTAAGGTATGTCAAATTAAAACTAGACAGGTAAAAATTAATGGAAAAATATTTTTATTTCGAGTCAAGTTCAATACCTTTCATTTGTTTCCTTTATCTTTTTGTGTGTGTAATCTTCATGTGGTATGAAGTGTGGCATGTTCGTAGCATTTATAGAACAAAGGTCATATTGTAACCTGATTAGTAGGATTACTGATCCTTTCCTTATGTTTTAAAATTTTAAATAGTTGATTTACTGAGATTAATTTTCATCCAAAATGTAAAGTGCTTGGCTTCAATTTTTTATGTGCAATTTTTAAAATTATGGATCTAAAATTAGGTCCAACTTATTAATTTCAGCAGAGTCATTAGGGAGCACAATCTACTATCACACCCGATCTTCATTGACCTTTATTACTAAAGAATTTCGAAATTCAAATTTTAAAATTTAATCTGCTATAACCATGAATTGTTTTGAATAAATAAAATATATCGAAATATCGAAAGAAGCTCATATCTATAATTTGAGATTATTTACAGGAGACGTAAACTGATCATGATAGAAAAAAAATTAACTTTTGAGGAAAATTTATTATTGTGTTGTATGAATATTGTATGATAGTGCATATGAATGTGTATATGTTTCTGATATGTAGTTTCACATAATATATACATGTTTATACGTTATTTATATAATACTTATCATTTCAAAGACAAATTTTTAACTAAATATGAATTATTAAAAGGTGAATACCTATGTAACAATCATTCAAACAAAGTGCGACATGTGGCTCTTCCGAAATTAAGGATATGAAATTAGGTCAACTCTTTTATTTAATTGGAAGACCATAGACTTTTCGCTTCGAAGTTTATTGCAATTATGTGCAACAATTTCTTTATTATTTCCAAAAAAAAAATGTTGTTACTTATAATAGTGACATTATTTCCTAGTCATAATGTCTTGTTCATTATTAGAAAGACTAATCCAAGTCTTCTCGATTTTTTAATTGTTTGCATTATTTTAGATGTTAATATGTCAGGTCAACTCTGGCAAAGCTTGAAAAATAAAGCAAGTAGTTAGAAATTATTAAACAAAAAAATAAACAAGTACGTACAATTCATTATATTCTCGAGTAGTTCAAAATGCAAGTTAAATCAAAGTGGTCTATAAATTAAGACTTTGAGAAGCAATGTCATATATTCATAAAACAGTTTCATAAATAAAGCTTCAAGCATTTTACCTTGCTTGCAATTGTATCATTTAAATTTGGTTTCTTCTTCAGTCTTCTTCTCATGGCAACTACTAGTTAGTGAACATTTTCTCTTTATCCCTCTGTATATATGTGGATTGAATGTGTACTATTTTTCATATTATATATAAATTGTTATGATGAATAAACATCACATTAAAGGGTATACACATTATTTTTTTTAATTGAATATTTTAGTGTTATCACTCATATTGATCATATTTTGTGCTATTTTCTTAAAAGAACTCCCTAGATAGCTGTATTCTAGTAGGACTAAAGAAATATTTGAAGCACAAGCTAATTGCATATTTGTATGAATACTTTATTGAAAATGTCATGACCCTAAACGGGTCGTGAGTGGCACCTAGACTAACCCTCCAACCAACTAAACAGAACTAGAACAAATCAACATTTAAAGTTATGGAAGCAAGTTTAAATATAAGTCGAGTTCCCATCAACTCAAATAGAAAACTACTTAATGTAGGAATAACTCCCTAAAAATTGAAAATCATTGTACCAAAACTCTATCTATGTGTCCAACATATGGGAATGCAACCTCGAAAATAAAAAATAAATAAGTGAGATCAAGGACAAATGAGTTAAGAATAGTGAAAGAATCCATAGTAGTTCGAAAAAGTTGGCTCACCCTTGAACTTTTAATAATATCAACAATCACCTAACTGAGGTTTGTTAATAGGCATCTGAAAATGTCCTGTACTCAACCAAGAAAGTACATGTGCAGTATCAGAATGCATAACAATAGTGCACGTACTAATAGGATCGCGCAACTATTCCAACAAGTAAAATATTTAACAAGCAACTATGACATAGTCAATCATACATATACAAAAAGAGCAATAAATTCATAATTCATACTCAATATATCATTTTATGATTATTAGTGTCAATGCAACAATCAATATAAGTCCTCTTATGGGACCCACACTCAAGTAATTTATGTGCTGAAATGTGACATTCGATTCTATCATGTATCAAAATGTGACACTCAATCTAATAATGTATTAGAACGTGATATCTAATCTGATAATATGTTGGAATATTGCACCCGATCTAATAATATGTTGGAACATGACACCTATCAACAAACACAATCACAATGATTCACAACTTGCCAAGTTTCAATAATAGGTTCATCGTATGCAATTTGATCATAAGAAGTTGTTTATTAGGTTCATATCCTTATTCTAATTCATATACATTCAGGAAGTACTAAAGTAGTTAACAAGCATATATCACATAAATGAGAATATCAAATCATCACCTACCTAAAATAAGTCTTGAAAATTCTATAGAACTAGAGTTTTTTTTCAAAATACTGACACATTTTTGGTCTATAAGCAATCAAGAAACATAATAATTAACAAATAATTACCTAAATTATCCCGATTATATCAAAATTCTAGTCCATGAGCACTTTTATGATTATCTCCCTCAATTAAAATTTTTTTCCACCATTAATTACAGTCAAGATCTTCCCCGATAAAAGTTCTCCAAAATGCTAGGCTCTAGGAATCAATTTATGAATTAGAGGAATGATTAAGTTGTATTTGTCGATGAAACAGGTGAAAAACTGAAGAATACAAGCCCTATATCGCTGTTAGTCTCTCATAGACGAAGTGGGAGAAATAAGATTGAATTTTGGACTTTTTCTAACTTAAATTCACGATTGTTCTACCATAGAGGCACTGTTATAGCAAGATCTACCTCGTCGTGATAGGTTGCATGAAGATAGAAACTTCGTAACTCGCATCATAAGTCCTCATTTTACAATATACCTGTAATACCTTGAAAATTTATAAACTAAGATCTAGAACGTTTTTCTTATGTGTATGGAATCATACTGAGGGATTCTAATTTTGAATATGATTGTTGACGTCAATTCTATTGGGTAATAGATTTAAGATGAATTAAGGTCACAAGAATCCTTTAACATAAAGTTGAGTTGAAACCTTCAATTCCCTACCGATTGAGTCTTGATATGGGATTCTATGAAGTTATTAGATGATCAATAACTTCAAATATGTTAAGGTCCTTTCCTAAGCATTTGAATTGTATCGTATGTTGTTTAAGGTCATAAGGGATGTTCAAAGTCAAGCCAAGTTCAAAAATATTTCTATCCGCTAAGTTTCGATTTGAGTTCATATAAGAATCAAATTAAAATGGACATATCTCTCCAAACGTAATGAATTAGGTGACCCATTGCCTATCAAATTGAAATTCATTGAATTATTTTACCAATGCATCCAATTTTGCCTTATTCAAAAGTGGAATAAAATGTTATGACTATTTTATTGAAGCGTGTCTGAGCTGTACAATTCGGTGGACTGAGTGCCAAGTTAGCGCATCGCCAAATTGCATCATTGAATGGGTTCAAGAACCCCCAAAAGCTATAATTTTAGGTGATCTCAAGGTCCCATTCAGCGGCTCGCCGAATGGTTTGGAGATGGGACCTTTAGACCACTGATTTGGCTGATAAAACTCATTAAAAGTTCTTTTTTTCAATATTGATAATTTATTTACTTTTTCAAAAGGATATTTTGACCTTTTACCCTTACTTAACATCCCTAAGATTAGGAGACTGCCCTATAGCCTAATAACCTCACCATTAATACATAAACCTCTAAAACTTCAAATTTTTCATGTATAAATTCTCCCAAGGAAGAAGTTACGGTTCTTCATCTTCAAGCTTCAGACCAAATGTTTTTCAAGAAATTTTACTACTCGGGAGTTTTCAGCCCAATTTCCTTCCTCATTGGCCACCCATAATGATGGAGTCCGATCGTCACGGGAAGAAAATAAAAGAAACTCGAAAATCCAAGAAATTTGAAAAAAAAATTCAAAAAAGACTGAGGTTGAAAAACTCGAATTTTATTAGTTTGGTTTGATTTATAGATTTAAAAACCAAATACAAGTGATTTGGTTTGGTATCTGAAAAATAAGAACCAACTCGTTCTATGTACATTCCTAGCGGGATAAACACTTTTTAGTAAAAATTACTCAATAAATAAGGCTCAAACTCAAAATATTTAATTTAAAATTAAGCAATACTTGCCATTTCAGAACAACGATCTGGACGAAACATGTATTATAAAAAGGTAACCCAAGGTTAATGCCAATCATATATACAGGTGGCATGAAGTGTATGATTTCCAATCCGAATGTATGTTGCAATTTGTAACCTAATTAATAGGGTCTGCACGACCATTTCTTCTTTGTTTATATTTTCAAAAATGACAAGTTCAGTTTTGTAAGGGTTAAGCATGTCTTCTATTAGTGTGAGTGGATCTAGATCGTACGATGATATATATATATATATACATATACATATTAGATAATTTAAGGTTCGTGATACAAGTTCAATATAAATTTATATATTTTTTTCAGTAAACAATTTTAATATATTATTTATCATTTGTTTCAAATATTCATATGATATAAATGCGTCATTTACAACTAAACTTAGGAATACTGAATTCCAAAAAATTCTATGCATAGAGGAAATAGAAAAGTGTGTTAGATTATGAATTAGCACATTTCATGTTCGAGGAATATATAATTTTGCAAGTGGTATTTATTTTTAACAGTTGTATTTATTGATATCTTTGAAAAAAAATTTATTAATCTTCATATACTTTTACAACTGGTATTTATTTTCCAAAGTTGTTATCTCTTATTTGTAATATTTGCACCAAAAGCTTTACATATGATAAATATATACAAATCTTTGATCAACTGAAGTATGATTTATTTGTGGTTAGCTTTGTCGATAAATTGTGATTCATTTTATTATTGTCTTTAGTAAGTAGAAATAGTTTTATTTATTTTTATGTTACTATTGAAAGTATTTCTTTAAAAAAAGTTAATTTCTAATTCCGTAAAAATAAAAGAATCATGAAAGCAACTTTATTTCTATAATAATACTAACAATTACCTTAATGTTAAATTCTAAATTAAATTGATTAAAAAAATGATATTGAACTCTAAATATCAGGTTGTAAAAGAAAACTTCGAATTTTATCCCCACGAAATAACCAATATACTTATTTTTCTTTTCAGATTATTTCCCTTTATTTATTTTTTAGTTTTTTTTTCTTTCTTTATATTTTTCAACATAATCCTTTTCTATTGACATTTTCTTTTATTGTTCTTCTTTATTTTTTAAATCCCTATTTTTTTAGTAATTTTATTATTTAATATTCCTTAAATTTGAATATTAAAATATTTTTTCTTCAAATTTTTTTTTAAATATTTTACCATATTTGATATTAAGAAAATATCCTACATTAGAAATGAAAAACTTAATAATTTTTAATACTTTGATGAATAGATTATCAAATTATTAATTTCTTGATAGTCAAACATTGTTCTTTTTCAGTCACTAAATTTAATATTTTCTTTAAATTAAACAAAAAATATAGATAATCATTTTTAAGACTACTTTAATAATCAAGATATGAAATTTAGTAATGGTCATATAGACTATGTAACTTAATACCAAAATTATTTTTTCGCAGTAATCGTTAAAAACATTAGGGGCAAAAAATCATATCAAATACATTTTATTTTAAATTAGTTCAAAATTTTCTTCCTAAAGCATGTCCAAACAAGTTTAGCATTTATTATTCTTTGTCAAAGTTAACTAATAGAAACTATTAATTTTAAGATGATTATAAAAATGTCCTTATGGGTCCATAACAAAAGTAATGATATGTATGGATTCTTCTAAATTTTTATTTTGACCATTAATTATACAATTATTATTTTTGCCCCTAAATAAATTTAAAATTCATTTTAACACAATTACAAAAATATCATTATGGACCCATAACAAAAGTAAGGATATAAATGGATTCTTCTAGATTTTTATTTTTTACCATTAATTATACAATTATTATTTTTTGCCCTTAAATGAAGTTAAAATTACTAAAATGCCATTGGTCATCCTTCTCATGGCTCTTCTATATAGTAGAAATATATATTGTTCCCTTGTCCTAATTTATGTAGTATTTTTCAAATTTTAAAATTCAAACAGGTCTATCTTTGATCGTAAACTTTTTCATATATCTTTTAAATATTTTGAATTATCAATTATTGTGAATTATAGTTTTTTAATGTAGTTTCATAAATACATGTAATGAATTTTACAAACCAACCTACAAAGTAGATAGAATCTGGGTAAGAGATTTAAATATAAATATACATTTTGTTCTAGGACTACATTTCATGTTACATAACAATGGTAGTTATTTGATTACAAGGGATGGAGTAGTATTCTTTAAAAGTACTACTTATACGCTGGTACAAACAACAACAATACAAACAAAAGGAAGATACATAAAAGAAACAACATCCTCCAACACATTAGGCCCAGAACACCTACAGAGTTTGTTGCAATGAATGCAGAGATGGTCAAAAATTAAGTACAAAACAAGATGAAAAAAGAATAGAAGGCATAAGAACTCCTCTCTCTTAGCAACATATTCCCCTTCATCTACCTTTATGTATCCAACCCTTCCTCAAACAAAAAATTCTCTTAGTTAAATAAAATTTATTGTTGTAAATTAGTGTGCTTAGTAATTTCACAAGCTTGTAGGAGTCCGTCGGGTTTTCCGAAAGGGAAACCTCTCTCTAAGTCATGCAAATTTGTACATTTTACATTATGTTTTCTCCCCAAAAAATATGTTGTCGTATGTATATTATGTTTGAATTTATGTTATCACGTTTAGTTGTTATCTTATGTTCAAGTTATGAAGTATCATGTATATTATGTTCAAATTGTGTTTAAGTATTATGTTTGACAATTTGCATGTAATCTAACCCTTAGTAGATGGTTAGCCTTTTAACTGCTTAATAATAACTATGAATTAACCTGTAAATTCCTAGGACTCTAAGGCTTTAAAGTCCAAAACAAAAATTTACAAGGACAGATTTATTGCCATATCCGGGGTGGGGTTAAAGAAGAAATTATTAAGTATATAGGGTTAAGAGGAAGAGATGAACAAGGTAGATTAAAAAAAAGAGTATGGGAGAAATAAAAAAAATGTGTGAGTTTTTTGGCCTAAGACTTACACGAGAGAAGGAGTACCGAGTAGGACTAGTTCAAATTTTTGACAACAAACAATATATTTTATAATTTTTAATTAATTTTTCCCAATTATTTTTATTAAATTCCCCGTTATTTTTTCGTTATACTATCAACTTGTCATTAGACTAGTTTTAGACTTGTAATTTTTATCTTTAGACTATGTTTATTCATATATCTCGTATCATTTTGATATATATATATATATTCCCTCGTCCTAATTTATGTAGTATTTTTCAAATTTTAAAATTCAGATAGGTCTATCTTTGATCGTAAATTTTTTCATATATCTTTTAAATATTTTGAATTATCAATTATTATGAATTATAGTTTTTTAATGTAGTTTACAAATTTATAAATTTTATTTCAAAAATTTTGAAAATTGCATACACATTTTTAATTAGACTTAAACTTTTTAACTCAAAAAAAATGAAAAGTATCACACAAATTAAGATTAAGGAAGTAATTAGTATTGAGCACTGGTTAATGCGTAACCAAAGACCAAAGTTACCAGCTAGTTATTTATGCGGATGTTATTTTTGCCTAACACAACTGATGCAATCACGTAAAATATATGCTAATGTTTTTTATAATTCACACAATTAACATAAACTACTGCAAGTGACTTAACTTTTTGAAAGACGTGAAACGGACATGGACTTAGTAAGCGTTTGGCTAAAGTTTTCAAATATTTTTGGCAAGTTTTGCTGAAATTGCATCATGGGTTTAGCCCTAAGTTTTTCTAAGAATATTTGGCTATTTCAAAGAATATAATTTATATCTATAAGTTTTAAAATTATTTTTAAAATCTCATAAGTTTGTCTTATCATTCTATAATGAACATGTTCCGTTAAAAAAATAACTTTATAACATAATTGATAACAATCAACAATATATAACAAAATACCAATATGGGTAAGATCAATACATTAATTGATTTAAAAGTAAATTGTTCGTTTTCCAATATGTTCTCACTCAAACTATAAAAGTTTGGGGTAATTTTTAAATACTCAAAACTTCTCAAGTATCTCCAAGTTCCCAAATACTACTTTTTTCTAATATTTAGGAACTTGAGTATTTTCCCAAAATCATTTGCCAAGTTTTATGGCCAAATACCCCAATAATATTTCCATCAAAAGTTTTCCAAGAATACTTGGGGCCAAACGGGGCCTTAATTGATAAGATAATTAAAAACACGTGGCTGATAAGATGAGGGAAGCGAGACTACGTTGTTTTGGACATGTGCAGAGAAAGAGTACTGATGTTCCTATTAGGAGGTGCAAGAGGTTGGTTTTGGGAGTTACACGGAGGGTAGAGGTAGTATTGGGGCGAGGTGATCAGACAAGATATGACGAAACTTGATCTCACTGAGGACATGACCTTAGATAGAAAGGAGTGAAAGTCGCCAATTAGAGTAGCAGGCTGATTTGGTTGGTAGGGTTAGGTGGAAGTCTGGCCTTGGGGTATAGTTAGGTAGGAGGAATAGTCGTGTTATTTTTGTCATGTGTTGTCATTATCTGTTGTATATGTGTTACCTTTCTCGTATTTACATACTGTCATGTGCTTTTCATTAATAGTCACTCTTTCCGTTTCCTTTCCTTTTTGTCATATCTAGTTTTTTTCTGCTTAATGGGTTTTAAGATGAGGGTTGAAACAACCTTTCTACTTCTTTGAGATAGTGGTAAGGTTTGCGTACATTCTACCCTCGCCAGACCCCACTTGTGGAATTTTACTGGGTATGTTATTGTTGCTAGTTGTTGTAGAGATATAGATCTTGACAAAAGAAATTGAAAAGCAAATTAAACTGTAATCCATGCTATAGTACAAGAGGTCTCTATAAATATGACCTTTGAAGAAACTATGATGAGATGCTCACACAATATTTTTCCTTTATAAAGCTTAAAGTCTTCAATTATCTATAGACTATAGTATGGCATTTATTAAGCTTGGTTGGATGTTTGCTGTTCTTCTCATGGCAGCCACTAGTAAGTACCCACATATTTCATATCATGTACACTATTTTTCTTCATATAATTAATTATAACTCGATATATTATGATGATAAATTAATGATGTGGTTTTTGAAGATAGAAGTGGATGCAGTACGCAACGTTGGTCCTAGTCAATTAGGGCTCAAAAGGAGGCTAGTCCCTCAACTTAATGGTATTTTTACTTGTGGGAGACCTTGTATTGATGATAATGATTGCCAGAGTGATTGTATCATCTGTTGCAGTTGTACATATGAGCTTTGGGATCCAACTCTTTACCGCTGTCGTTGAAATATTTTTTTGTGATGGAATAAATCTCTGTTACAATAATATATAAGTCATTATGCTTCTCTTAATTATTGTTGATTTTGTTTGGATATGTAATAAAGAATTAATTCAGCTCCAACTTTATGTTGGGCTGGCTGTAATTTCATGACTTGCTATAAAGGAATTTATATTTCGTTTTAATCACCAAA
>JAPFFP010047581.1:0-10286 GCA_026153255.1 Solanum medicagineum
AGCCCCACCATCAACTAAAAGAATAGAGAAGAAATAGTGAAACTTGGATCCATCAAAATCAAAACCTTCTACTTACCTTCCTTCACCTTCCTCCTTGAACCGGCATGATCAACTAAAAAAGCAAAGAACATTCATTAGAGGGGAAAGCCCTATCTCTCTTCTAAAGCATGACATAGACCATGATGAAGAGAAACATTTGCTAAAACATCTCATAGCCTCCTACTCATAGTTGTGGTGCATAACACAACCATGAATAAGAGTCTAATTGACGCGGTGTGGTTGGACTTCGAGGATCTATCAACCTAGTGCTTTGATACCATCTTTATCACGACCCAAGCCTAGGGCCTAGACGTGACCGGCGAATGGGGAACCCAAAGGGACCCCAAACAAGCCTCATAGTATATCATTACACATCCTTGGTCGCGGAAGAAATGTAAAATAACATAAGAAACAAAAACAAGGGGAATTGGGACTAAGGGAGAGAGAGATTTATACTTAATTAGCTTGAATATCATATGTGAGTCAAAGCTCAAGAATAATACATAACATGTCCAAAAGCACTTCTACTACATAGATAAGAGCGGGGGCCAAGACAAGCAACCGGGCTCACCCTCAAAGTTAATGCATACATAAAAGAAAGATAGTCTTAGAACATAGTATAAGAGAATAGTCTTTGTCCTCGGAATGGAGGACTCACCAAAGGCTAACTTGAAAAATCCGCCTCGCCACAAGAAGAATCAATAGAAGCTCCTGTTCATACATGGTAACATCATGTAGGCATAAAGTATGCGTTAGTACGTTTGAATGTACTAAGCATGGGAGATGCAATGTAACAAGAGATAAGCTTCATAATCAACATGCATAGACAATAGGTATGATATAGAAATATGACATGCATGATCAATGCATAAGTAAAACATGCTTAAGTAACACATACTCATATAGGATATCATATGTGTAGAAGAGACCAAACTAAATTTACAAAGTACGAACCCTTTGGTAGGTTAGTTATATTGCCACCCCATCACCTAGGTTTATGAGTACTAACCCTCATCTAGGTTGGTGATAATGTTTCCCCATCACCAAGGTGGAGAAGTACAAACCCTTCACTAGGTTAATGAGTACTAACCCCCAATCTAGGTTAGTGATGATGTTGCCCCATCACTAGGTGGATGAGTACTAACCCTCATCTAGGTTGGTGATAATTCCGCCCTATCACCAAGGTGGAGAAGTACAAAACCTTCACTAGGTTATCCGGGTGCTTAAACCCCTCGGATTGCGCATGGTCAAGTTCTACACTTTATATAGGAATCATCATATGGTCTAGTGAAAAAGTTCATAAAGGAATAATCATATTCATAAGTTAATTTCATCATAATAATATCATTCATATCATATCTCATTCTTTGGACCTTCATTTCCTCAAGAAACCACATCTTGACATTATATCAAACACCTTGGGGGTGTGTAATGGGGGTAAAAGACCGTGCAATTTAAAGATGAAATCATGCAAGAAAATCTATTCTAAAACAATAAATCAACACCTTGCAACACCCCTAAGACATTCATATCAGAGCCCCTCATCAAATCCAACATTAGATCCAAGATTTAGAACTCAAAATATGCTAAAACAACCATACTTTCATGAACTAAAATCATTGTGCAGTAAATTTCTCAATATAAAAGACCCTCATATAAAATCAACTTTATATCATGCAATATTAGTAAAAAAGAAGCTTAGGCACCATGAGTGAAAAGGACCCAATGGTTCAACACCACATACCTTGACTTTAGAGAACCCTTGAAGAAGATTGAAAATGGAAACTTGAAGCTTGAATGAAATCCTTAGATGCGGATGAGATTTGGGACTCTTGAATCTTGAGGAGGACTTGGGCCTTGAGTTGGTTTCCTTGAATTTCAACAAGACTTCTTGAAAACCTTGGTTTCCTTGAATTTCAACAAGACCTTTTGAAAACCTTGTGAATGTATGGAGAATTTTATGAAGATTACAGAGGATTTTGAGAGGTTTTTGTTGAGTTTTAAGGGCTAAAAACAACTTAAGAATGAGGGATTTTTGTTTATAAAGGTATGGGGTTATTACCCATTTCTCCTGGAGCGAAAAAAAAGCAAACTTTGGAACTTTTTGAATTGCTCTACATCAGGTCCGCATCGCGGAGACAGCTATTGTTTTTGCACAGTTTCACCAAAAATAATTTTTCTTGGAGCGGACAAAGTATACCTTGTAGGTACTCATTTTCCCACACAATTTTGCCCTCAGAACATGAATATGCAGTCGAATTTGCAAAATTCGGCATGGATTTTGAGATATTGAAAAAAAACATATATTATAGAGTCTTTCCGAGCTACATGGAGGGATGTTTACGTATCCCCGATTTGAGATATAAGGGAATTACGATTATGGGGGTATTCCTAGGCAAGTGTGGGGTGTTACCAAAATACTTAATGTAAATCAACCCACCAACACTTGGTAACACCCTCATGCAAGATATATTAAAACCCTTCATCTAATCTCATCATAGAACACCGGTTCATAGCTCAAAATATGCTTAAACAACCCACAAACCCTAACATAGTTTATAATCAATTTCATAGTAAGAATACCCATAAGTAAATCAACTTGAAAATATATAATTTGCATAAAAAGGAAGATTAGGCACCATGGGTGAAAGGACCCAATGGTTGAAACCCACATAGCTCAACTTTGGAGATTCCCTTGATGAAGATTGTAAAGAGAACTTGAAGTTTGAATGAAATTCTTAGATTCAGAATGAGTTTGGAATGCTAGAATTTGGGTGAAATATTTCTCTAAGTGTTAGAGAGAGTTTTGGGGAATGTCCTGAATGATATGAGGATGAAAAATGACTAAGTATAGGTGTTTTTACGAATGGGAAGGCTTAGGCCCAAAACCCAAAGTCCTTGGAACAAACGAGAAATAACTATCAACATTTAACACTGGTCCGCACCCTAGCCGCATCGCACCAAGGGCGCGGATCGACACTTGATAAGGAATTTTTGGATGAAAATTTGATACAGTTACTCTAAAATATGGGTTAGACCCATTCCTCACTCAATTCTTCCCTCTGGTCACGAATATGAAGTCTGATTTTCAATATCACGCACGTATTTTGAGATATATAAAAATTACTAATATAGACATTTCTGAGGCACATTTTCGGGCACTTCTTGGGGAGTTTCAATATCATGACTCTCCCACTCAAGGACGGGTTCATTAGGGAAGAATTTGACCCTACTAGTTATACAATCAAACCGCGATGGTATTTTCTTGTTCCTGAATGGGTATAGAGGCATAATATGCATGCAACCAATCCATCCCTAGAATGACATCAAAATACACCATATCCAACTCAATAAAATCACAAGGTAATACTTTATGCAAAATGAAAACGAGATGATTTCTATAGACCCTTCTAGCAACAATGGATGCACCAAGGGGAGTAGACATTTCATATGGCTCACACAACAATTCGGGTTCAACAAGAAACGTTTTGGCAACAAAATGAGTAACAAAAGAAAGAGAGGAATCTAGTTCTATCAATGCATACACATCAAAATCAAAGACCTTTATCATACCGGTGACGACATCAGGAACCTCGTCTACCCCTTGACTCCCTTGAAGAGCGTAGAACCGATTGTGCCTTGGGGCGCCACCTTGTTGATCTCCCCTTCCCAAAGGAACCACATTTTCACCCTATCCTTGTGGATGACCATCCCTACCCTTGTTTTGATTACGAGGACAATCAATCTTCTTGTGACCCACTTCTCCAAAACTATAGAAGGAATTAGTATACCTCAAACATGGGCCTTTATGGCCTCTACCACATCTTGGGCACATAGCATTAGGCACCACATCAACACCTCCTTGGGGCCTTGTTGTTGTCTTTAACATACCTTCTATTAGCCGCATTTCAAGGCCCTTGGCCTTGATGAAACCGGCCACCCTTGGGACTTTGGAACCTTCCTTCAAAACAGGCCCTCTTGGCCTCATTACTCCTTCTCTTTCTCAAGATTTCTTTCTTCAATTGTTCGGCATAAGTCATGAGGTGGGAAAAGTCCATATCACCAATCAACATGGCAGTATGACATTCTTCATTTACCATGTTGGGCACACCCATCACAAACTTGTTCATCCTAGACCTTGGCTCGACCACCATTTGTGGAGCATATTTAGAGAGTTGGTTAATCTTGAGAGCATACTCCCTCACACTCATGGACCCTTGCTTCAAATTCATGACTCCATCATTTTGGCCTCCCTTAGCTCAAGAAGGAAGAACCGACTGAGAAATGCCACCTTAAAGTCCAATTCAACTATAGCTTGATGTCTAGTGAAACCAGATACTCCAGAGCTTTTACGGGCCTCCTTAGTAGTAGCACTTTGTTTGGAGGGGCCAAAAATGTGAAGTGAATTGTGAACCATGATCCAATAAGATGGATAAAGGAACCCTATACAATGTTTCTGACTCATGGATGTATAACCTTGCATATCTTCAGCCCCATAGGTGGTCTTAACTGGTAGAAAGTAAGCCGATTTCATCATCCTATCAATCACCACCCAAATGGAATCAAAACCTTTTCTACTCTTGGGAAACCCAACCACAAAATCCATATTGATCACCTTCTACTTCCAAGTATGAATCTCTATGGATTGGGTTAGGCCACCCGGCCTTTGATGTTTGGCTTTGACTTGTTGACAAATATGGCAACCAGAAACGAACTTGGCAATGTGCCACTCCATGCCTCCCCAGCAATACATATCTCTCACGTTTCTATACATTTTGGAGGAACCGGCGTGGACAGAATAAGAAGAATTTTGGGCCTCATCAAGAATTTTCTCCCTCAAACCATCAACACAAGGCACACATAACCTACCATGGTACCTAAGGGTCCCATCTCCCCCTTGGGGAAAAAAACTACTTTGCGCTCTTTCACCAAGGCCTTTTATTCAAGCAAGGAGGAGTCAAGATTTTGTTTTTCTATCTCATCATCAACCAATGAAGACTTAGACCCATCAACAACAACTACACCATCATCACCACCTCTTCCAACCTAACCCCTAATCTAGCCAATTGATGCACTTCCCTAGCCATATTCCTACCACAATCAACATGGGCTAAGATATCCATAGACACCCTTCTCAACACATCCACCACTACATTTGCCTTAACCAGATGATAACGCACACTCATGTCATAATCCCCAAACCGTTATTAATCCTTGAGATTCTTCTGCTATGAAGTTAAGAATAAAAAGAACTTCTTTTGAAAAAGAAAACACACACATGCTAAAAGCAAAAAAAATTTCCTCAGTCAATCACTTGCCACACAAGCTGCTGACAAGGTAATCTTTCAGGAAGTAGTAGAAGACTGGACTCCTGGATTCGTCTTTAGATTAGAAAAATAAGATACTTGGTGCAAGAAAAAAAATAAGTGATGCCTTTGTTGTGAGTTAAAAAGTTTAATTGGTACCTCTGGTTTTACCTCATCAACACTTAATGACATCTCGTGGTTGTGGAGTACTTCACAACCATGAACATGACTCTAATCGACGCGGTATGTTAGATACCAGGGACCATTAACAACCTAGTACTCTGATACCAAGTTTGTCACGACCCAAGCCTAGGGCCTAGATATGATATGGTGAATGGAAACCTAAAGAGACCCAAAACAAGCCTCTTAGCATATCATTTGCACATCCTTGGTCGCAGAAGTAATTACAATAATAAGAGAATATAGAAAAGGATAAAAGGAACTAACGAAAGTCTTTCATAGCATAAATCATCAAAGGAGTCAAAGTTCAAAGCATAAATACATAACTTGTCCAACAACACCTCTAGACTTAGAGTTTTTCGAGGGCCAAGACAACTTTTTGGACTCACCCTAATAGTTAAAGCATACATCAAAGGAAAGAAAGTATTTTCATAACATAAGATCTAAGACATCAACCTTGGAGTTAAGGACTTACCAAACTTTGCTTTGAAGATATTACTAGCCATATGGAGGAGAAGGATGATCAAGTGGAGTTTCGATTCCTACATGGTAAAACCATGTAGGCATAGAGTATGCATTAGAACTTTTGAATGTACTAAGTATTTAGTATACAATGCCACAAGGGATAAGCAATATAGTCGAAATGCATATACATAGGCAATAGAAGTACTATAACAATATGGCATGCATAATCAAAGCTCAAAGTAAAACATGTTTGTATAGAACATAGTACATGTATAGTAAGAGACCATCATTATAGAATCTAAGGCCTACCACCCCATTGGAAAGGATATTGAGGTATCAACCCCTCAATTGGTTGATGGTTGTCACAGCCTACCATCCATGGTGATTGAGGTATCAAGCCCTCAATTAGTTGATGGTTGTCACACCCTACCATCCATGGTGATTGAGGTATCAACCCCTCAATTGGTTGATGGTTGTTACACCCTACCATCCTTGGTGATTGAGGCATCAACCCCTCAATTGGTTGATAGTTGTCATAGCCTACCATCCATGTGATTGAGGCATAGCACCCCCTCAACAAGGTGCAGTCACTTGCAACACTATAGATACTTTTCGTGAAATCAACACATACGTACATTCCTTTCATCATCATAAAGCCACTTAACTCATAAGTCATGCAATAAACCTTCAATAACTCAAAAACCCTTAACCAGACATTTTATCAAACACTTTGCGGGTGTATAATGCTAGCTCAAAATCATATAATTCAAGAGTGAAATTATGTGAGGAAACTTAATATAAATCAACGCACCAACACTTGGTAACACCCTCATGCATGATATATATTAAAACCCTTTATCAATCTCATCATAGAACATAGATCCTTAGCTCAAACATGCTTAAACAGTCCACATTTCATGAAAACCTCAACATAGTTTATAATCAAATTTCGTAGTAAGAATATCCATAAGTAAATCAATTTGAAAACATGTAAGTTGTATAAAAAGGAAGGTTGGACACCATGGGTGAAAGTACCCAATGGTTGAAACCCACATACCTCAACTTTGGAGATTCCCTTGATGTAGATTGGAATGAGACCTTGAAGTTTGAGTGAATTCTTTAAGATCTAGAATGACTTAGGACACTTGAATTTGAGTGAAATATTTGGCTATGCCTTTGAGAGGGCTTTGGGGAATGTCTTCAATGATATGGGGTTGAAAAATGACTTAGTATAGGTGTTTTTATGCATAGGAAGGCTTAGGGTCAAGGCCTCAAAGACTTGGACCAAAGTAAGAAAAACTTGCAAAAAAAATATATAGATCCGCGCCCCGGCTGCGTCACGCCAAAGGTGTGGATCAATTTTTATTTTATTTGTAATTTGTGGAAAATGAAAATTTGATACACTTGCTTTAAAATCGGGTTTAGAACTATGTCCCACTCAATTTTTCCTCCTGATTATGAATATGAAGTAAGATTTTTGATATCACACATAAATTTTGAGATATGTAAAAATTACGATTATGAGCATTTTCGAGGCATATTTTCGAACACTTTTTGGGGTCTATTCATTATTGCCCCACACCAAAAAATCCCTCTGAAAGTGACCCAGTTGACCACACTTATAGCAAGCATTTCCTCCATCTTTACACTCTCCCAGATGCATCTTGCCGCACTTCCTATAAGGTGGCTTCCCTTTAGAACCAAGAGTCGCACTTCCTTAAGACTGTGCACCCTGTGGAATAAAGTTTGGCTGACCTTGGGGTCTCTGATCATATTTCTGGCTCAGGGCTGATGCACTTGCTGTAGATGGTGCATAGCTAGAAGACCTCTTCTGAAAGTATGACTTATCTCCCTTACATTACTTTAGTCTGGGTAAGCTCAAGCCCTGCTAATTTGTCCTTCTTACTCAAATGCTCCTCTCTGTCCATTTTCTTATCTTCCTCAGTCTGTTGGGCATAGACTATCATCTTGGAAATATCCATATCTGGAATCAACAACGCTGCCTTGCACTCCCTCTTCGCTTGTCTACCCAGTCCTGATACGCATTTCCTTATTCTCGCCCTCATATTCGGAACCATCTCTGGGGCATACCTAAATAGCTGGATGAATTTCAAACTATACTCTTTAAAAGTCATCCCCTCTTATTTCAGATTAACAAACTCTTCAACTTTTACCTCTCTTAACTTTTGAGGAAAGAAGTGATCAAGAAAGGCACTTTCAAACTCATCCCAAACAGCGGGCTCAACATCCTCGCTCGTCTCTTTTCCCACTGATTGTACCAAACATTGGCCACGTCTTTGAGCTGATAGGCAGCAAGCTCAACTCTCTTAGTCTCAGTCGCATGCATAGTCTTTAGTACCTTCCACATCTCATCAATGAAATTCTAAGGGTCCTTCTTAACCTTGGACTCAGTGTAGACAAGTGGGTTTACCCTCAGAATATGGGGCGGGGAAAGAGAAGTGGGCATGTGGGAGCTAAAGCATTTCTCTGGGTCACTGTGCATCTAGGTGTCATGATCTGAAATCGTGTTACGCGCAATTCAGAAAGGAATTTTGTAGAGATTTCAGTCCACCGTACAAACTTAGAATACAAAAGAAGGATAACCATTCCTAATTTCCTATAGCCTCTCGCTTATGAAATGTGGTGCACAACACAATCATAAATAAGCCTCTATTAGACATGGCTTCATAGACTCCGTTGGACGCTTGAACTCTATGCTCTGATACCAAGTTTATCATGCTCCAGATGGGTACCCTTGGTAAGGAGGGCTCACCAACTCCGAAGTGTACTGATCCTGGGCCTCAACGAAGTGCGTGCTGAGATCATCTATTACGTGTATCTACATCATAAAACAATGCAGGTCCAAATGGATGTTAGTACATGGAATATATTTGTATATAAAATAGCTCAGAAAAATAAAGCTCGACTCACTCATCTTAATTCAATATCTTATGCTAAACTCAATATGCAAGTTTTATAGTAAAATCATGTTTTTAAAAATAGGCTCAGTAAAATAGTCTCAATTTGAAATCTCACGCTCAAATCAATATTGCTTGGGAGTTTCTCTAACCGATATTACTCATCCTACCACCTTTAATTAGGTGATGCCCAATGAATTGGCATCATTGCCACGCCGCCCTTAACTTGCCATGGAAAAGGGCGATTAACCTCGACTTCGCTCCCTCGGATCCTAAGAGAGTGTCCACTTGCGGGACCAGAGTCACCAATATTATGCTGAAACGACTATCCTATGCTGGCAAATGTAGTTCTGGGGTGATCCTCAATCACCCAACTCGGTGCTCAATACTCCTCCCAATACAAAAATATGCTCAACTCATCAATCAACTCACCATCAACTCATAACTCAATGCTCAATGCTCAATAAAGAACTCAAACTCAACAACTTTGGGGTATATCATCTCATCTCATCTCACTACTAAAAACCCAATCAATCAAATGCAATCAATTGATTCGACACAGACTCAAAACGATCATTTACACTCATTTAATTACCCCATCATATGATGCAAGCAAGATGTCATGTATAGAAATATATGCAACTTAATACAAAAAGTCCCTCATGCTCAATTATGCTCTACTCATTCGACACAATATGCTCAGTCTACTCAACTCAATATATTCAAGTTACTCAACTCTATCTGCTCAATTTACCCAACTCAACATGCTTAATTTATATGCAAAATTCCATGAAATCATGTAAACTAGGGTTCATGCTATCAATGGGGGAAATACATGTATACATCTCATATCAATACTCATGCAATATAAAAAGTTTCTCATATAATAGAACAAGATTTCATGATAAGTGCAAGAATTTCAATATTAAGATAATAATATTTCTCAAACCTCAACTCCTTTCCCAAAATCTTGACTCAAGAAGACGAAGGGGCCTGTGAAGGGAAAGATTTCACACTTTGGTAAGCCCTACATAGTTATGATTTTCATGCTCCAATAAGAAAGCGATCGCTGTCAACAATTAACCTAACCAAAGGTTAGGATCGAATCCACAGAGAAAACAGGACTTGACTATGAGAATTCACAGGGCTTGACTACAAGAAGTCTATATGGTTCGTTGACTCGATTACCCTAGATAACATAACTACAATTGGAGATTCGCATGCAGGATGGTAACTTAGGTTCTTTCAACCCTCTTGTGAAGGTGAAGGTCAAATTTCACCATGGCGCTTAGTCGGCCACCATGGCGTGCCAACTAACCATTACCTATTGTCCCAGTCAACCTCCCCTTGGTCAGGTTTGGTTGATTAGATGAGAACA
>JAPFFP010047582.1:0-10286 GCA_026153255.1 Solanum medicagineum
TAGACAAATCTGTTCAAATCCAGAGTGGAGATACTCTTTTAGACGTTTTCACCAACAAGAGCGAATAGAACGACAAAACTCAATTTATTCGAATCGTTTAAACACTTAGACAATCAGTCCTTCGAACATAGGAAGGAAACTATCAACTCTAATCGAGAATGGGACCATTGATACATAAAACTCTATGTAAAACTCTCGAGCTTAGCACAATCAGTCCTCCATTGAATGAGCTCCCACTTAAAGACACACCATCATACTCTTACCTATCTATTGTACATCATAAGATCTCATCTCTCTCCTCCTCCCTATCCCTTGTTCTCCATCTACTACTATCAGCATTACTATTTGGACTAAGGGGAACTCGTCATCTCTACATCCTACCATCAACAATGGCATAATAAGCCGAAGGTCAGTGCATGCGTAAGAAAACATCAGAATAAAGAAATCTCACTTCTCCCATCAACCATCACTCATCTACTATCATCGGTATTTCTATCAAGACATAGGAAGACAGGATCACTCCAAGAACTTGGAACGACGATCATTAGTATGATTCAATCGAGAAATCTTATTTGAGAACGTTGATAATGAAGTACAATCTCTCTTATCTATCAATACTCATTCTGAGTTCATAAAAATATCCATAGTGTAAAACTCACATTGCATCTTATTCAACATAGGGGCAAAAACAATTAGATCCATGGGGTAAGATTAAAGTTAATGAATGAGTCCATCGCTTTTCATCCTCACAATTCAACATGATTAAACAAAGAACTAGTGGTATATGGGACTAGGACATGGGCATGGCAGTCGTATACCAGATGGGAATAGAGTATCATCTTAACTGAAGTATGAGGAATATACGAGATGGAAAAAAGTGATGCCCCATCCAAATCAACCTATCACTATCGAACACTCAAGATCTACTTTGATCTATCTCATCACCATCTCCCCTTAGTTCAAGGATCATCTCTCAAGTTTTGTGAATCTATTCCCTATACTAGGCTATAAACATATACCACCATATGATCAAGGAATCACTATTCACAAGAATAGGCGTCTTAAACTCTTCTATCAAACTATAGTAGCATAAATAAATTAGCCACTAAGACTCTCTTCAAAGATAACGCTCATATCTTCCTCTTGTCTCTAAGGAAAGCTCTTCTATATTTTCTACTCTTAATGGCGTACATTACCACTTTTCATAACTCTTACAATCTAGCCTCTTTTTTTTGCCTGCTAACACTCAACTTCTGTGCTCTTATAAACCCATTTGTACAAGAATTCGACTATAATGGGAAACTTATCATCACCTATTCATAAACCCCAATTTGTTGCTTTGGATGACACAAAATGCTTACCTCAGCCTACTCCATATTGACAACTCGAATTACATATCTATATTCTTATAACAGTCATAAGTTAGAGCTTCACACGTCTTTACACAATCATGGATACATATTTCAAGCCTCTTCTTCTCTATTGATCTATCCTCATCTCACTCTTTTTGCCTCAGGGGCACTAGCACTCTGTCCATAGAATCACTTTCCATACAACTTAGTACCACTCTCTTATTCAGTCGTATCTCCTTATCAGACTAACACTCATAACTCAATGCATCTCATGAATTCTCAACTTAAAATCATAATCCTAATTCGGACCTATAACATTAAAAGCACTCTTTTCCCCTATTGGACATCTAAGCTTTACCCTCAATAGTATGAATACTACAATAATCAACATGAACTTCCTTCTAGTTTGAGCATGCTCTAACACATTCTAACAATAACTCTTCCTTTATACCTCATAATGAAAATCATAGGGTACTTACAATTCTTTCATCAAAACTTATGGCGATCGACTCATCACCTCATTACTTACATAATAGGGATATAACTCTAACTACAAGCCCCAAATCAGCCATTACTTTTGCTATCCTGTCCTATTCTTTCCATCATCATCCTTCTAACTTTGGGATGATTTAATTCTATTTATGGTATATACACCCTCACATCTCACTATTAGAAGGTAGCATTAAACTCTTTGGAGACATAAGTTTCTCTCTCATGAATAACATTGAAAGCAAGTTTTGAAAAAAAAAGAGGGTTTGGGTATATCTAGAGCTAACTCAAATGTTGTATTCATATGAGTAATGGTGCACTCCTTTTAGTCCATTAACTTAGCACACTAGTCGACTTCTCTCAAGATTGGTGCAGTCTCTCTACCATTTTGATTACTTATTCTGGGGGATCTCGTCGGTAAGATTTTGAACATTAGTATCTCTATCACCTCATGAACGAGTCATAATCGAAGGGTTCAGAGCACCGCGTGAATCAGAAGAGAGCTTTCATAGAGTTTAACTCTATCGCATGAATTTGGAATAAGGAAGAAGTGTAACAATTTCTAATTTCCTATAGCCTCCATGTTATGGATGTAGGACCCTTCGCACAATAACAAAGACTCTACTGGACACGACTTCATAGACTCCCTAAGACACTTGAACTCTGTACTCTGATACCAAGTTTGTCATGCCCCGGGAGGGTACCGTAGATGGCACGCAGAGACTATTGCTAGTTCCCAAGAAAGCCACTTAGCGTCATCATATTCATTCATAAATAAGTTCTACTAATCAGCAAAAGACATAAGAAAGTGAATAGGTACATCATCATCTAGCCTCAAAATAATATTATGATAAAAGGCTAGAAAGAAGAACTAGCGCACAATATTACATCAACATTCGGTTGTAGTCTATGAAGCCTCTATCACTATCAGGTGGTGCCAATGACAGACCCATGTCTACCTCAATCAAAATAAAGCTAATAAGTATCTAACTATAAAAGAAAGATGAAATAAATATAATGAATCCTCCAAAGTAGGGGAGGCTCACCAATCCGCTGAACGTCTCAAATCCTCAACAATGCTTCTGTTGACAATCTCCAAATCATGTATCTACATCATAAAATGATGTAGTCCAAAAGGGGAAATCAGTATGTGGAATGTACTAGTATGTAAAATAGATGAGTTAAACCAAAATAGGTATAATAATATAGAAACAATAACCAACATCAAGGATAGTAACAATCAACATGTCCAATGTCTATCTAAAGCAAGAATAAAGAGTAGACAAGTGATCCATCAACCAACAAACTCATCAATAAAATCAGACTCATCTCAGAGGGACTCATCTCAAAGGAGCTCAACTCAACTCATTTCATCACATCTCATCTCATCTCATCTTGACTCTGATTACTCAATTTGGAAACTTTCTGGGAGTTTCTCTAATCCGACAACAATCACTTATAAGCCAGTAATTTTACAAAAATCACGCTGATGTTGCCACAGTCGTTCTGTACTTTCCAAGTAGGGATTGAATCAAATCCACTAGGGATCCCCGCAATCAAACTAGTCCTTTATTGTTTCAGGGACTTTATCAAGATGGCACCTCAACATAATGTGGTATGATGGTCCTAATCGTCACCTACGTTTAGCTGCGTAGTATGATGAGTGCGAGTTGGACTAACTCTTACTCTTTCGATGCTCGATACTCCTCCCATGACTCAATGCTCATAAGACAATCAATCCAATCAATCCGATAAATACGATCATAGCTCTCGATCAACTCATCTCAGTTCAGCCTCATAGAGGCAATCATCATTCAATCAGTCTCATAGAGACTCTCATCATCTCATCAATCAATATCTCAATCAATAGCTCAAGGCTTAGAATAATCATTAGGGAAAAATCGAATAAACAAATCTTTAGAGTTAATTTATGAAGACTCAAGGGACTATCAAGTTTTATCAACTCATCATCATTCTGACATCACAATCACAATCACAATCGATATTTTAAATCAAGACTCTAGACATAAATCGCTATCTTCTTTCATGCATGCTTTTAAAGGTTAAGATGTAGGGTTACGCAATATCTCATGAAAAATATTCAATTCAAGAAAGATAAGTTTATGATGATCATCAACATATGAAAATACATGTAAGTAGTATAATTTTCAAGAGAATCTTTAAGAAACCATTCAAGAATTATGTATATAGACTCACTAGACTTTCAAATCTTCTATGACCATCTATGGGGCTCATGAGAGAACAATCTCATGCTTTTAGTTTAGCCTTAATACCTGGAAAGTTGATATTACAATTAAAATTTGATGAATATTATCTTTTCTGGAGAAAATCCTTAATTTGTAGTTCTTTTATATTGTAAGAAGTTAGAAAGACATTGTTTGAAGAGCTTCTCTTTGATCCTTGAATTCTTCATCTAGAATCTCTACAGTTCTTGATGAAGAACCCTAATTCTTAAAGAAGAAGAATCAATAAATCCTTTCTTTGAATTCTTGAATTCATTTTCTTGAAACTCTAGAATATGATTTAAAATTCTAGAAGAGATTCATGAATAGATGAAGAAATTTGGGTTGGGTAGACTGAAATTTATATAGAATAACTTACCTTGAGGATGAATCTTATAATTTAATCCTAACTTGATGATTTTCTTGATGATTCTTGAGCGTTTATTCTTAGGAGTGAAAGAGAAAGGTTTTATTTTTGAAAAAAATGATTTTTATATGTCTTGGGACACTACAATAAACCTCTAAAGGTATAGGATTAAAATTCCCTCATAAAATAATAAAAAGAAACCTCATTAACTTGTCTAGACAAGTCCGATGCGGACTTTGGACAGGTATACACGTCTCCACTAAAAGGGTCATAACTTTGTACTCCAAAATTTGATTAACGTGAAAGTGGATCCATTGGAAAAATAATTCAAATATCTTCGATTTGATACATTTTGGGTTACCTAACTCATTATACTTTAGGAGATATGGTCGTTTGAAATTGACCCTTCTATCAACTCATACGAAAACTTAATTGATAGAAATTTTTTGGAGTTGGCTAGATGTAAAAGATCTGTTATATTCGTTTATTGAACTTAGGAGGAGTTTAAAATTGACCAGAATGTCCCTAAAATTAAAACAAAAATTTTACTTCGGAATGGCCCAGTCCGCAACGCGGATGGGCACGTAATAGCATATTTTTTTCCTTAAAATTTTTTGAACTAGTTTTCAATTTCCCATGGAAAAATTTAAGAAAAACGCAAGGAATGTCCGCTTCCCAAGCACGCCGCGCCTTGGGCGTGCACAGCTTCTGGAAATCGCTTTGGATCGAAAAATTATTTTCCAATCCGATGGCTCTAAAATTTAAACGAGACTATTTTCTCATTCATTTTTTCATGCTGATTGCATATCCTGTCTCAGATTCACAAACAGAGCATGGGAAGATACATTACGTGCACATCTCTATTCTAGGGGTTGTCACGACCCAAGCCTAGGGTCAAGTCATGACACGGCACATGGGGAACCCGAAGGGACCCCTAGCAAGCCTCTTAGCATATCATTACACATCCTTGGTCGCGGAAGCAATAAATATAACAAGTAGTAAATCAGGATAAATGGGTCTAAGGGACAACTTTATAACATCAACATCAAGAATCAAAAGGAGCCAAGCTCATAACATAGATACATAACATGTTCAACAACACCTCTACGACATAGATGAGAGCGAGGGCCAAGAAAAGCAACCGGGCTCACCCTCATAATAATGACAATAGGTAATCCAAACATGCAAGACATAATCTAAATATCAGCGTGAGAGAAGGTAGATATTGGCCCCAGACTTGAGGACTCACCATAAGATATCTTGAACAATCTACCTAGCCACAAGGAGAATCAATAGGAGCTTCAGCTCCTACATGGTGATATCATGTAGGCATAGAGTATGCGTTAGTACGTTGGAATATACTAAGTATGTAAGATGCAATGCAACAAGAGATAGGCATTATAGGAAAAATGCATAATAATAAGCAATGGATAGCGTAATAACAATATGGCATGTATGAATGATACTTGAAGTAAATCATGCTTTCATAAATATAAGACATGTGTAGGTAGTGACCATTCTTAGTGCAATCCAAGGCCTATCACCCGCTTGGAGAAGCCCATGAGGGTACGAACCCCTTCATGAGGTTGTTGTGGTACAAACCCCACCTATGAGTTGATAGGTACAAACTCCCAACATGGTTGATAGAGTACAAACCACCCAACAAGTTTGATGGCTACAAACCCCTAACATAGTTGATGTATAGTCGCACCCTACCACCCGTGGTGACCGGAGTACAAACCTCCAACAAGGTTGATGGATAATCGTACCCTACCACCCGTGGTGATCGGAGTGCAAACCCCCGATATGTTATCAAGGTACGTACCCCTTGACACGGTTACCCGGCACGCAACCCTTGAGTAGGGCATGGTCAAAATCCAACGCTATAGAGATAATACCTATCTATCTATTTATCTATCTATCTATCTATCTATATATATATCGACATTCCTCCCATCATCACGTAGTCATTTTAGCCATACATTCCTCTCATCGTCATATAACCTCATATTCCCACATTCCTTTCATCATCATATAATCATCATATATATACATCACTTTCATCATTATATAGTCATTCAACTCATAAGACATGTATTGGACCCTCAACTCCTCAAGAAACCATAACCAGACATTTTATCAAATATTTAGAGGGTGTGTAGTGGTTGTGTAAAGTCATGCAATTCAAGATTGAAAACATGCAAGTAAACTTGAAGTTAAATAGCCCATAAATACTTGGTAATAACACCTTGCAAAATACATTGAAACCTATCATCAAATCCCAAGAGAGATCACAGTTCTAAATCGTAAAACATACATAATCATAATAGGTGAATCATCTCGTGATATTGACTTAAAAATGAGTAATCATGTACTTTCAACCAAACGTTCATAAAATCACAATATAGTGTATGATAATAATCTCTAATAAATAATACTCATAAGCAACACAACTTGGAAACATGCATTTTTCGTAGAAATGAAAGATTGGGCTCCATGGGTGAAAGGTACTCATGAATAAAACTCACATACCTTAGACCTTGAATTTCTTCAAATTGAGTAGCGGAAGACTTGAAGTTTGGAAGTGGATCTTGGAATGCAAAGCTTGCTCTTGAGTTTCCTTGAATTTGTATTAGGTTTTTGATGGAGGCCCTTGAGAGAATTTGAGAGTGTATTCCAATCAGGAGGACTGAATTTGATCTTTAGGAAAGCCTTTAGGTCTTTAGGAAGTGTTAAGATAGCATAGGAATCACCAAAATACCAATAAAAATGGCTAAATTTATGGAATTCCGTTAATGAGAAAGAATTTGGTGAAAACTCGTATATACCCATGCACATACGAGTTCTACGAAAACGAGCATAACTTCTTCATTAGACTCTAAATAAGGTGAAACCAAGTGTGTTGGAAAGATAATTCATAGAGCTTTAATTTGGTTGGTTGTAGGCCGCCCAGTTCTTTGTGTGCTAAGGTATATGCCCCTTTAGAGTTGACCCTCCTACCGGTACTTGTGCAAAACTTAGCCAACGGAAATTCCTTGGAGTAGGCTTGATGTAGGGAACCCACGATGGTCTTAAATCACATAAATAAGCTTGACTTAGATTTGAATGAGAGACTGAAACTTGAATGAGTTTCTTGTGATCCAGAAGTGAGTTTGGGACACTTGAATTGGGTGAAATATTTGTCTAAGTGCTTGAGAGAGCATGGGGAACGTCTTGTATGATATGAAAGTGATATATGGCTATGTATAGGTATTTTCACGTATGGGAAGGCCCAAGACCCAATAGTCTTGGACCAAACTCATAAAAATGGGCACAAAATAATACACTAGCGCGTCACGCCAGTGACATGAAATAGCCACTACAAATTGACACTTTGAAATTTCAGATTTTGCTACGGTTGCTCTAAAATTTGGGTTAAACCCTCCTCCCCTAAATTTGACCCCCTGAACAAGAATATGAAGTCGGATTTTCGATATCACACACGAATATTTAGATATACGGGACGATTCCTAGCACTTTCGAGGCATATTTTCGAGCAATTCTGGGGTCATTTCAATATCTCTCCTTTGGGAACATTCGTCCCCAAATATCAAAGCAACGTATATGAGAGACACAAACATGACCATTTCATCCTACATAGAGATACAACAATGCACTTAAACATCATTTCAAAAATCTCATCATAAGTTTAAAATCATCATGGACTTTCTCAATATAATCATGAATCCATGTAATGACACAGGGGCTGAAACATAAGGCTTGAAATCATGAAAGGACTTGACATGTTATCATAAGCTTGAATAGAATGACAGAGATAAGGTTGTTGCTTTTCCATGCCCACTTCCCGAGAGACACTTTCGACTAGACAAACCTTCCAAAGAGCCTTAACGAACACCATATCCTTATCAATCAATCTTCACTCATATTCACACAACTTCTCCACCAGACATTCTCATAAGTCAACTCATCCATCACAACACCCACAACTTCAAGGAGTTCTATAGCACTAGAGTCACCAACACATTCCTTCAACCTAAAATCATGAACAAAAATGGGACGAACCATAACCATATCCAAAGGCAATTCCCATTTGTATGCAGCCTCACTAATCTTCCTCAATACTCTATGCCGACTCACAAACCACAAACTCAATCAATGGAAGATGATCTTCCCAACTACTCATGAACTTCATTGCACAAGCAATATGCATATCCTCAAGTAATCTCACCTACTTATGAATGTACAATTTAGCATACTCTTCGACACCATAAGTAGTCTTAACTGGTAAAATAAAGTGAACTAATTTTGTCACCCTATCAATCATACCCCAAAAAGAATAAAAAACCTTTCTAGTCTTGGGCCATCCAACCCCAAAATTCATGTTAATCACCTTCAAATTCCAAGTAGGAATCTCTATGTCCTATGGTAGGCCACCTGGCCTTTGATGATCAGCTTAACTTGTTGACAACTATGAAAATCGAAAAAAAATGGCAATGCCCTTCTTCATGCCTCCCTACCAATACACATCTCTCAAACATCTATACATTTGGTAGAACCGAGGTGAATACAATAAGAAGAATTATGGAATTCATCAAGGATCTTTTCCACCAAGGCATCAACACAAGGTACACACAACCTACCTTGGTACCTAAGGGCACCATCACCCCCTTGGGAGAAAACCTCCACCTTGCCCTCTTTCACCAAGGCCTTCAATTCGGACAAGGAGGAATCAAGATCTTGCTTTCCTCTTACCTCATCAACCAATGAAGATTTAGAACCATCGACAACAATAACACCACTATTGTCAACCACTTTCAATCTAACCCCTAATATAGCCCACTGGTGAACCTACCTAGTCACCTCCATTCTACCACCTTCAACATGAACAAGGCTAACCATAGACACCCTATTTAAAGCATCAGCCACAACATTAGTCTTATCGGGATAATAATGCACACTCATATCATAATCCTTAAGTAGTGCTAACCACCTCCTTTGTCTCAAGATAAGATCCCTTTGGGTGAACACATATTAGAAACTCTAGTGAACGGTAACCACACCAACATGCACCCTATACAACCAATGACGCCAAATTTAAAGCAAAAGCCTCAGCGGCTAATCAAGGTCATAGATAAGATAATCCTTCTCATGCATCTCAAATTATCTAAAAGCATAAACTTCCACCTAACCATCTTGCATCAACAAACAAACCAAACCAATCCGGCCGATATCACACTACCCAACAAACCCTTCCAACCCTTCCAGTAGAGACAAGATAGGAGTGGACACAAACTTAACCTTCTTTTGGATCAACTTGGTCATGGGAGAAGCAATAGAGGAGAACCCATTCACAACCCTCCAGTGGTAACCCGCTCAATCCAAGAAACTCCTAATATCCGAGGGAGTCAAAGGTCTAGGCCAATTTCTATTCACATACATCTCCTTAAATCCTCCGCCACTACATGACCTAAGGAGGTAATCTCCTTTAACCACATTTTACACTTCACATATTTAGCATACACCTCCTCTTACCCCCAATATTTGCACCACTACTCCCAAATGGTTTACGAGTTCTAAATAAATCCATACTTCCTCACTAGAGACCACCACAAGCCTAACAAGGTAGGGAGTAAAGACTCTATTCATGAAATCCATAAACATAGATGGTGCAAAAGCCAACCAACAACTCCAACATACTCAAAAGCCACCCCTAATCTGAAAAGACACTTTGGGATAGCACCCACCTTCATCATCACTTGGGAATAAAACCTGAACCAAAGATCAAGCTTAAAGAAGTGACTAACCCATTGTAGTTGACCAAATAGATTGACCATT
>JAPFFP010047583.1:0-10286 GCA_026153255.1 Solanum medicagineum
GTCGAGCCTCGTCTCCGTTTAGCTACCAAATTTAAGCTAAGCATGTTGCTGACTCACCTACTAGCTTCTAAGTCCTAAAAGCATCTCAATTCTCTCACTTCATTTTAAGGTTATAATCTCCTCAATTCAACACAAACCACGTATACACTCAACCCTCTTAATCGCTAGATGTATATATAGCCCAGTAACGCGAGTTTCAAGCACTTTTAAAATTTAGCGTCAATTTGTCAAAATCATATCATGTTTCCTTTGAATTATACTAGTATTGTAAGGTGTGGGGTGTTACAATTATGTTCATCGATAACATCTTAATTTACTCTAGAAGTGAGGAGGATCGTGCAAGTCACCACAGGATAGTTCTCTAAACTCTTAAAGATCGTAAGCGATCTGCCAAATTTTCAAGGCGTTAATTATGGCTAAGGTTAGTGATGTTTCTAGGCCATATATTTCTGAGAAAATAGATATAGGAAGGAATTGATCTAGACCCACAATCCCAACTAGGAGTTTATTGAGTTTGTCCAGATATTATAGAAGGTTTGTAGAAGAATTTTCATCTATTTCTTCACCTTTAACTACATTAATTTATCCAGAAAAAGACTAAATTTCAATGGTTTGAAGTTTGTGGAAAAATCTTATATGAACTAAAAACTCATTTGACTAATGAGTATTGATCCTAGAAAGGGTCTAGAGGGCCTTTTTTCATGTATTATGATGAATCCTGAGTGGGAATTAGTTGTGTGTTGATGCAGAATGATAAGATTACAGTTTATGTTTCCAAATAGCTTAAGACTCATAAGAAGAACTATCCAACTCATGATTTTTAAGTTGACATTTGTATTATTTGTATTGAATATATGACATCAATATCTCTATGATATGCATGTGGATGTTTTTATTGATCATAAAAATCTAAAGTATGTTTTCGATCAGAAGGAGTTAAACCTTAGATAGAGAAGATAGATAAAACTACTTAAGGATTATGATATGACTTTCTCCACATGGGAAATACTACACATGTAGGGGGGGGAATTGACTAAGCAAGTGCATAGACTTGTCCACTTGGGGGTTTTTCTTTTAGATTCAGAGGAAGATGGTATTTTTGTCGGGACGCGGCTAAATTATCCCTACTGATGAAAGTGAAAGATAAGACAAACAATGAATTCATCTTACTTCGATTAAAGTAAGAAATTCATAAGCAAAACGTGATGACTTTTAAATAATGGAGAGATGGCTTATTGAAATATCAAGATAGATTATGTGTTCTAAATGTGGTTGGTTTCAAATATAGAATTATAGCAAAAGCTCATAACTCTAAGTTTTCAATTCATCCAGGTACAAAGATGTATTATAATTTGAGAGAAGTCTACTAGTAAAATGATTTAAAGACGGACATTGTAAATTTTGTTGCTAGGTGTCTGAATTGCCAATAGGTTCAAGTTGAGACCTCTATGTGGCATGACTAAGAATATAATTCTCCTTGAGTGGAGGTGAAAAATAATTAATATGGACTTCAGTACGATCTTAATACATTCTTGTTGACAACATACCTTGATTTATGTAATTATAGATTGAATGACCAGAAAAGCTCATTTTTTGCAAGTAAAAAACTATTGATTCAGTAAAGGACTGTGTCAGATTGTACTTCGGTGAGATAGTTAGACTTCATGGAGTTTATTGTCTATTATTTCATACAGGGGTTCTCAATTTCATTGAGTTAATAAATACTTCATAGACTGATTCTAATGATGTTATATTGGAGTCTATATTCGAAAACTCATTCTTATGATCTAGAGCTATTGATTTAGCTTATATTTGAACTTTTTTGTTATTTGATTGTGATGTTAAGAGCCTATTTGAGTGTTTTTATATTTTATTAAGTCTTTCACTAATTAACTGAGTGATGAGATCAAGTGATTCACTTAGGGACCAACAAATTTCATTTTTTTCTTTTTTGAAGTTTCGATGTAAAGACCTCTACCAGCACATTTAACTCCATTCGTTAGAATAGCTTTCGTTGAGTCCTGCACCTATCCTTTTATTTTCTGAACATTTTTTTTTTTTTTGTAGAAAATAGGATTTGGCTTAGGATCGCCTGTTTTGTTAATTCTAGGGTTTCTTTGAATTTGAAAGTGATTACTTAGTAAGTTTCAATACCAAGGCTCAATCCAATTAAGTCTGCAGTATTTATCAATTTTATCATATCCTCTTTTCTTTTTTGTTTTGTAATTAGGATTTCCTTGTGATGTCATTCCTTTTTCTTTTTTTCTTTCATTTATAATGGAACTATTGAGTTCATTCATTCCTATCTCAAGAATGTGTCTTCTCCTCTTTGGTTTTATTAACTATCTTCCAAAAATAATTTTATCATTTTGAAACATGCAATTCAACAGAGATGGATATATATATCCAACTATTTTTTAAGTGTCGGTCACGCCTAGAGTACCCTCTCGAAGTGTGACATATCATTTTTTTTTTACAAGTTCCAAGTTTTCAATGGGGTATTTGAAATTCATTTGAAACCCCAAGCGCCCAAATAAAATATGTTATCCCATCAAATTCAGCATTTCAGACTCAACAACATAGTCAAAGTTTCTAATAAAGCTCATATTGACAAAAACTGAGTCTCACTCCCACATGTCATTTTTAGTTAAATGTCACCAAAGGGCTCGATATTAGTCTAAAAGCCTCAAAAACGCGTAAGAAAGGTTGTTGTAGAACAAACTCGACATTTCAAAGCTAATGGGGTTGTCAAAAATTCATATGGAGGTCAGGTTTAAGTGCAGTCAACTTTTCAAGTTTTAAAAGTCCCAAAACACAAAAAACCTGAATATAATTTGAACAAACGATCATGTGGGCAAATTATTAGTGTCAACAAATTATAAATGACTTAAGATCACTATAAAAATTTTCTAAACAACGAAATAAAATACATTTATGCACAAATGACCTGGGGGCCCATTAAATAAATGGATCTAACAACAATGATTTATTCCACTTTAAACTCTAAGCTGACAAACAAAATTCCTTTGGAACCTCGTTACAATGAAACATTTGTCTAAAAATGAATATCTGTGTGTAGCTATGTCATGACTTATCCTACACACCCTATACCTCTAAGTATTTAGTTGTTATAATGGTGTTCAAAGTATATTGTATAACCAAATAGAGTAGCATTTAATAATTTTTTGGTGAAGGATGTTGATCTAGCCATTTTTGGTGCAATGTAGCTTCACTCATGATTATATATGTATATTGGTATTTGATATTTATATTATAAATAAAAGTATGCAAGAAAATTAATTTGATGATTTTATGTAATAAGAAGAATGAGTGAATTTGTTAGCCAAATAGAAAGAGTATGAATGCGAAAAAGACAAATACTAACAATCTTTTCTAGTAAAATTATGATCACAATTGATAAAAATATTTAAATGCAATTTTTTTCTTTTAGATATTCAAATTTGAAATTTACTATGTGCATGAAATTAGTGATGATCACCATAAATATTTTACTACTTTATATTTTTATACAACAATATAGTTCTTAAGAAACATTTTCACATAAAATTTGAGTATGACTATTATAGATGAATAATTTTACAAAGAGTGTACTGTATTATGAATGACATTATAGTTAATTGTTATAGCTAGAATATTGTTACAGAGAAGTAAAAAAATAACATGACATTAATTCTGAATAAGTAATTGTTATAATAAAATGTTGTTGTAAAGAATGATTATTATAGCGAGATTTCACTGTATATGATATTTTAAAGAATTCATTTTTATAGTATCTTTATATAACTAAGTAGTATTTATATCAGAAGATATTTTTATAGAATTATCTTTAATTAAAGAGTATTTAGGTATTTAATATGATTTCTTAATTATATAAAAAATTATTTATATTATAAGGCTTGAAAAAAGAAATTTCTATCTTCTTGATGATATAAGAAATTCTTTATTTTTGACGCAATATAAAAGTTACGAATACCACATGGTATGAACCAAATTAGAAACATATTTATTAATTTAATTCAGACTATCAAGAAAAGCTTCTGTAGTGATAAAAAGTATAGAATGAATTATTGGCCCATGCAGGTCTCGAACCTGCGACCTTCGCGTTATTAGCACGACGCTCTAACCAACTGAGCTAATGGGCCATTCGTGTTCTGATGGTGTGGGCATTTTTACATATTTGTTACAATTAGAAATCTTACAAACAACACCAACGTCCAACTTTGTATAATTGAAAATATGAGCAAATATAAAAGGTTTACTCAATTATAAAAATATATTATGCAATAAAGTCATTTAATTTTCTTTATATCACTCAATTTAAGATTTTTCTCTTATAAAAAATTATTCAACTAAATTTATCATTTAAAAAATTGATATTATAAAATAATTTTTTTATATCATGTAAACTTGGACCAATAAATAAATAAAAATAAAGAATGCCTAAAAAGTGGGAAATTACTTTCTGTTTTTAATTTACCTCATGGAAGTCCTGATACAAAGACTAGTAATGAAATGTATATGATTGTTGAAATTATTTTCTATATTTTAGAGTCAGTTTGGATTAGCTAAAAAAATAATTTTTAAAAAGTAATTCAAAAACACTCTTTAATATGTTAAAACTTAGAGAATGTTTGGATGAGCTTAAAAGCTGGTCAAAGTTGCTTTTAAGTTCTTTTTAGCTTTTGAAGAGTGTGGAAAATTCTAAAATAACGTAAAATAAGTTTAAAATAGTTTACAAAAAGTTAAAAGTTGGTTCCTCCTGCCCCTCTACCCCTCAGCTTTTTTCTTTTTAGCTTAAAAGCTATTTATGTTTGATGTAACGCTCGGTAAAATTAATGAAATACCCCTAGAGGAGAGACGTGCGCATAGCACATCTTCCCATGCCCCGTTTGCAAATTCGAAACCAGATTTGCAATCAGCACGAAAAATTTAACGAGAAAATGGTCTCGTTCGATTTTTAGAGCAACTGAATCGAAAAATAATTTTTTGATTCGAAAATCGAAACAGTGTTGGTGCGCGTTAGGGCCATGATGCGCTCTAGTTGCGGACCAACACTTATATTTTTTCAATTTTTTCGATGGGGATAGGAAAACTCCTTCAAAAAATTTTTGGAAAAAATTACATTACAGCGCACCCAGCCCGCAACGCGGATTGGGTATTTCCAGGATAAAATTTTTTCTTTTAATTCATGAGGGACATTCTGGACATTTTTCGCCCCTCATAAACGTAAACCATGATTAATTAAGTCGTTATTATTCAAAAAAAGGTTTCTAAAGCCCCCAAACACACAAATTAGATTAGAGCTAGTGAGAGGAAAAGAGAAGAAGCAAGGTTCTTGAGGCCAAGGTTGATTCTTTCTTCAATTCCAGGTATGTAAGCGTACCTAAAGTGTTGGATTACGTTCATCCACGTGCCCCTTCATTTACTTGAGTCAAAAATCATGAGTACAAGTCACATGTTTTAATCCCATGGTTCTTAAGTTTTAAATTCTTGTATAGGATTGAGTTTCTTGAATATATTTGAGTTAATTATGAGTTGCATTATTGTTACGTTGAGTTATGAATGTATTTCACATGCTTGATACTCTAATCCTAAACTTAGTAATTTCCTTACTTACTGATGAAATGAAAATTATGAACCCAACCTTCTAAACTAAGTAATGTGAACTTGATTTGTTTTCTTTCTTCATATATGCATGTAATAAGTATCTTTGATGTCTTATGTGTTGAGCATGGATAATATGATGTCAATTGATCATAACTGGTGTGAGTCTTGTATGATTTGGATTAGAGTCTTAAATTGCACTGTTTTGAGTTCACATTCTGAGTCATGGAGTTAATCGAGGAAGTTGATGTTGAGCTTATTGAGATGAGTTAAAGAGTTGAGCTTCTATCAGGCGAAGAAACTGGTTTCCAAGTTAGGATTGTCACATGATAAAATTGATTGTTCTATTAATGGCTGCATGTTGTACTAAACAATGATAGGGACTTGGTTTCTCTTTGTATGATCAGATCTCTCCTCGACCTATAGTGCTACTTCATCAATTCACACTTCGACTACTCCATCTCCTACTGATGCATCTCTTAATTCTCAGTCTCCCCACCTATCTAATATGAGACTTAAAAATTCTTCCAGTAATGATATTGTCCCTATACCACCAACTTGACATCACACACATGTTCCATTAGCAGCTGGTTTCCCTTTGTATGATCATATCGCTCCTTGACCTACAGTGCTACTTCATCGATCCACACCTTCTACTACTTTATCTCCTACTGATGCATCTCCTACTTCTCAATCTCCCCACCTATCTAATCTGAGACTTAGGGATTCTTCCAGTAGTGATACTGACCCTACACCACCAACTCGGCATCACACACATGTTTCATCAACAGCTACACCTTCTTCAATTGCTACATTTGAGCCTGCACAGGTTGTGCCCAACTTAGCTCCTAGACAGAGGGACAGACGCGGGAGAGTCATGATTGAGCCTGATGAAGCATCGTAAGTTTTTATTTTCATTAATTTACTTTTGCTACCTTAATAAATTATAGATAAACTAATATCCTATTTATTATGTGTCTTACAGGTAGCATCCTTCGAAATAGGTTGTACATGCTCTTAAGGAGAGTGTGAGAAGGTTATACTCGAAGCCATACACCTCTTAGAGGCAGATTCCAAATGATATTCACTAGATGATGTTTAATGAATTCAAGGTATATATAATATTACATAATATTTTTGGTATTACTTACTTAAGTAGGATTTCTCAACACTTTTAATCTTTTCTAGACTTTATGTACTTGGTATCCCTAGCACATGAACTTCATTGCAAGCACATTTGAGAAAAAAACGAGCACCCAAGTATCTAACTGGCTAAAGAAAGCAAGGGATGATGGACAAAAGAATTCTTGGATACCTCCGCATGTATATCAAGATTTGCTCCGGTATTGGGATATGATAAATTCAAAGCTATGTTCGAGCAAGCTAAAAAGGCTAGAGGAAGCCTAAAGGGTGGCTCATTACAGGTCGGAGGTGTAAAAAGTGTCGGTACTGTTACGAGGGAGCTGATAAAATTTTTAAAGTTTTAGGTTTAAACTAATATATTATTCTTAATTAAAGTATTTAATTTATACAAACTATATTTTTATTAATTATATTTTAAATTGTAGGAAAAAGAATTGGGCCGGCCTCCTTTATTAAGAAATATTTTGAATGATTTAGCTGTTGTTGAGTGTACTGCAATGGTATATTGAATATGTTTTGGAATATTGTGTATTTTGAATTTTAATGTAGGTGGGCAGCAGAAATTGTAAGTTTCTGCTGTTAAAAAAATTGCAGAAAAGCGACGGACGGGGTCGCTTAATATGTCGTTTTTACGCAATTTTATTTTTAAAATTTTTCAGGAAAACGACAGATGGCGTCGCTTGGTCTGTTGCTTTTCTGGAATTTTTTTTAAAAACCCAGAAAAGCGACGAAAGTCCGTCGCTTTTTTTTATTTTTATTTATTTTTACAAAATTATTTTTTAATATTTGCAACGGAGTCCGTTGCAAAAATAAAAAAAATAAAAGCGACAGCCGTTCGTCGCTTTCTTAATTTTTTTTTTGCGACGAACTGCGTCGCTTTTTAGCGACGTTTTCCGTCGCTTTTTTAAAAAGTGACGAGGAAAAAAGTGATGGAACCATTTGCGTTACTTTTTCGTCACTTTTTGCCAAAAAAGTAACACAATCGGTCGCTTTTTGGCGTCATTTTTTGGCATTTTTTTAGTAGTGAAAGTTAAAATTTGAAGTCATGTTCAGGGTCCAATTTATGCATTATGCCTATTATTTCCAATGACATTTTTTCTTTACATTACATAACTAGTTTAGCATACGTGCTTGGTACGTGTATATCGTGTCAATTAATTAAAAAATTGTTATATGTGTAACTTATATCATTGAGTACAAAACTATAAATAAGTAGTAAATATTAATATTTCATATCTTAAGTTTATAAGTATCTTAATTTTCTATGTTTATTATAGGATGCAAATCAACTTCATTCTATTTGACAACTATAGTAGACAAAATAATTGAAACTTCTGATTCTATATGTCTTTTTTTCCTCATCTAGAGTCTGATGTCTTAAGAATGAAGCACTCTCAACACTGCGTGACAAACCAAATTGATAATTCTATGTTCTTGTAGTGTTCAACGGAAAGAATATCTTAGTTTATCATTGGATTATAAATTCATGTCCACCTCCTATCTATCTTGATATGAATTATAATTAATATGGTCATATTTTCTAGGAAAGAATATCTTAGTTTATTATTGAATTATAAATTCATGTCCACCTCCTATCTATCTCGATATGAATTATAATTAATATGTTCATATTTTCCATTACAATATAAATTCAAATAACAAAATATTTATTTACTATTTGTTCTTTTATTTGAGACCTTTAGCAAAACGAACATAGTAGTTTTAATAACTTAAGTCATATATTTGAATGCTATAATTTATATTGAATATCAATTTATAGTTTCTTTCGATGGGATCTATAGAGTTATATTCTGAAATCTCCTTCAATTTGTAAATAAATACATATATTCCTTCTAAGCATGCATACATACAAACAAAAATTGAAGCCAATAAAAATGCAGACAAATTATCAATCAACATGCATAAACATTACGGTATAATAAAATGTTATGAAAGAGAGCAAAAAAATATTACTACTTCTAAATCCATCGGTGTATAAGCGTATTGCTTTGACGTGAATATTTTTTTTTGTTTTAAAAAACTAAATGAAACCTCAGAACATTAAACTTGTTTATATGACAACATAACACATCCTGCGGTAGTCAGTTTAGTCTTTAAGCAGCAGCCCAACAGACGAAATCAAATCTTAGGATTTGCCGGCTGATCATCTTTCAAATCTTTAGGAAAGTTGGGAGAGATTCCTCTGCCTAGCTAGTGTGTCCCAGTTAATATCCCTAAAAAAAGGGTGCTCTTTCACCTCTGAGGCTCCTCCGGCTCCAAACCTCTGCTTGAGATCTTCTTTAAGTAACCGATCAATCAGATCATATGCCTTAAGACTCATTTCCTCGGGAACTCCGGGCCAAGGTATAATACGATTGAGAATATTGTCGAATATTTCCTCAGGATGCTCAACATTAAAAGGTGGACTACCAACAATCAACTTAAAGAGAATAACACCCAGAGACCACCAATCAGCAATAAAACAATGTCATGTTCCTAGAAGTACTTCGGGTGCCATATAGTCTGGTGTACCAACAGCAACGCGTTTCTTGTGACTCTCCTGCTGATTTTCAGGTGCCTGAGATTCATCATCTTCCATCATGGATGTTCCACTGACTGCCAGACTAGATAAGTCATCTGTGATAAGACCGTGATAAGACCAACTTTAGAAAGCCCAAAGTCCGTAAACTTGATGTAACCATCATGAGCAATCAACAAATTTTCTGACTTTAAATCACGATGAACTGCTCGCAAAGAGTGCAGATATTCCAGATCAAGCACTACTTCAGCAAGATAAACACGAGCAACATCTTCATCCAAGCGGCCAAGATTTCTCAACAATAAATACAGATCCCCACCATCCATCACAAGGTACAAGTTCTCAGGGCAAGTAAATGAGTAGAAGAAGGTAATAGTATGAAATCAAGTTATGTTATGCACCAAAAGGTAATAAGGAGTAACATCTGTACAGAAATCCCCTGTTATTAGGATCCTAGTACACATACCCATGTGGGGAATGGAAAGTTGACGCACTGTTTCATGTCAGTATCATGTGACCTCAAGAATTTGTTATCAACGTGAATATAATGTCAAACCCCTATTTTTCTCCCATCTACCGCTCTTAAATGAGAACGAGATATTTTGAGAATTTTTTTTATTTAAAATGACGTTTTGAGATGAGATTACTTATTATTTAGAGTTGTCATTTAGAATTGAGTTTTAGTGTTTCAAATCACCTTATTTAAACCTTCAATCAAAAGGAAGTTGACACTTTATTTTATTTAGTCTGCGAACTAGAAATTCAAGTAAGGAATTCTATTGACTGAGGGGAAGGTATTAATTAGGCACCATGCACTCGAGGTCCGTGGTTCTAGCACTGTCCCTTTATCGACTAGTTTATGACTCAACTTAGTTTTAAAAATATTATTTACTGACCTTCTTTACAACAACATACCCCAGTGCCTCAAAAGGCTCCCGCTCATTGCGGGGTGAGGGGGGGTCGGATGTACGCAGCCTAA
>JAPFFP010047584.1:0-10285 GCA_026153255.1 Solanum medicagineum
ACCAAGGGCAGCAAGCTGCCACTTGAAAAAGAAGGAGTGTAAGCGTGAAACAGAGGGAATCACGAACCAAAAAAAAAAAAAAAACGAAAAGAGAAGAAGAAAGATCGGCAAGACGACTAAGAAGAGGAAAGAAAAATCACAACTAGTGTAAGTTCAGAACAAGGAGAGAAGTGTAGATGAACGTAAGTTCTTAACTTAGTATTAGAGTTAAATTTGTATCGTTACAGCTATAAAATTGGGGGTTAGGGTTTAAGAAAAATTATGAGTTAAAGCGATAAAAGATTGTGAAATTCTCATAATTAGAAGTTAATCCTTGAATTCTCTTTGAATTAGCTAAACTAATGATATGAATTGGTGTGAAAGTTGTATAAATCATACCAAAATTCAAGTAAGGATTGTTTGAGGGGCAACCCGGGAGCCGAGGTTGGGTATTTTCTTGAAAAAGAATTTTAATTATCATAGACATTGTTTTGCTCTAGTTGGAGCTGGTTAGTTGATTCTAGTAAAAGTTTGGATGAGAATTGAATAAAAATTATAAAGGTATGTCGAAACAGATGGATTAAGAACTAGTTGAATTACTCATGCATTTGGTATTACATATGTATGAATGGATAGGAAATAGAGAGTCAAAAAAAGGGATTGGGAATTTCGAAAGTTAGCATGAACTTAACTTGAACAAAGAAAGTAACATGAGATTTTATTATATGAATTTTGATTGACCAAAGGAAGTCTTACGGATTGCCTGAAGTTACAAGTTTGGTACTTCTACAGGAGTACTGTGAGTAGTAATCTTAAACCCAATTTTTGTTTTATAAGTTTCATGATTTTTTTCATGATTTATAAAGTGAATTGTTACCGAATGATTTGAATTTGTATATGGGACAAGTCCTTTACTTGATTTGATACCGAAATAGCTATTTGAGATGGTCTTACTATTACAAGATGAGTATATTGATAAATGAGATTATTACTGTTATTTAAATGATTTTTGACATTCACTTGAGATATGAGTACTTTTACATGTGTTTTCATTAAGTTGACATGATATGATTATAAGATTTACAAGCCTTATACTACTTTGAGAAAGCTTATATGATTTATAAATAAAAGTTTTAATGGTACTAGACTTTGATGAATCTCGTAGCTAATGGTGGGTTCGTTAGACCTAGTGCAGCTTGTATTTACTGATTACAGTTAGATTCCTTGCTAGTGGGAAGGTAGAACTAGCATACCGTTATCGATATCCCTCGAATAGGGATTTACCGATATGAAAGTTACAGTTATCGTCTATTCTTTTATGAAGATAAACATACCAATTATTGATTACATGATTCATTCTTGGAAACCTCACGAATATATGTATATGATTTGATATAAAAGAGTTTTCCCGAGTTTATTTCTTAATAGCTAAGTTGAATTGCTCATATGGGACAACAAGATAGATTTGACTATTGATTTTGAAAGAGCATTTGTCATATCATTTTTATGATTATACTACCATCTTTTTTGACTTATTCCTTATTAAAATGATTGTGGTTATTATTATTACTCACTGAGCTAGCATCTCCCTCCTCGTTATTTTTTTCCTTTCTAGAGAATACAGGTGATATTGGTGAGGATTTAGTTAGCTAAAGGTAGCAAGTTGATTCCTTAGTGAGCCCCACACTTGTTCATATGGGAAATGAGTTATTTATTGTTATGGACCTTTTTGAATTCTTAGAGAGTCGCTCCAGTCATTCCTTTATTTAGAGTCATGGATATTCTTTCGTTTATTGTAGATACGTGACTAAGTTTAAATTTATTTCTATTGTTGGAGACAAGGTGGTCTCATTATACGGAGATTAGATTGGCAATTGACATAGTGACTTGACTTGATTAGTTAGTTGTAGTGTTCTCGAATTTTGAGACAGGTACAAAATTTGGATAGGCCTAGAAATAGAGAAAACTCTGCCCGATTTTCTATAGAATTCTAGGAGGTTTGCTTTGGGATTCTTCCCCTTAGCACCGATCATGATCCTACATTGGGGTTGTGACAAAGTTGATACAGAGCCTAGGTTATTCTTATGACTATGGAGCACACGTTAGAAGTAGAATCTCAATTATAGTTATGTAGCCATCCATTTCTATAATTGTGATTCTGCGAGGACGTGATAGGATGTTTCTTATCTTCCTTCTTATTCTTACTTATGTGTATCACGTTTAGAGAAACTAGAATCTAACAGTATTTGTTTTGTTTATCAGTTAGCTCGTACTTGATTGTCTAACCATCGGGCTATGACAGGTGTTTCTCAAGCACCTAATGACACCTCTACTAGGCTTCTAACTTCTTCAACTAGGAGAAGGGGTGGAGCTCGTAGAGCTTGTTGAGGTAGGGGTCGTAGTGCCACCACAAAAAATCATAATGCCACTTCGAGGACTATAAGAGAGGCCACTCCTGAAATGAATGCAACTCCACCTCCTCCATCACAAGATGATGCTACTATGGCAGCACTGACCTCCATGCAGAGAGTTATAGAGGGGTTGGTTGACCGAATGGACAGATAAAAGAGGATAGGTCAGCATACTATAGTATCTGCTCATACACAGGCACCACCTTAGACGTCCTTACAGACATGATTTTGGGGATAAAGAGGTATCATTGTAGGAATTCTTGAAGCTGAAATCACTAAAGTTCAAAAGGTTCTGACAGTTCGGCTAATCCTCAAAGTTTCTTAGATGGGACCTTTAAGGCGTTACGGGCGCTAGGATGTTGTAGTGAGAGAGTTGTGGAGCTTGCAGCGTACAAACTAGAAGATATGGCTAACACATGGTATGAGATCTTATTGCTAGGTCGGCCTACGGGAGCACTGAAATGGGATGAGTTTACTAAATTATTCATGGATCACTTTCTCCCTGAAGTCAGAGGCAGAAATATGCAAGTCAGTTTGATAGATTGATATAGACTCTGGATATGGATGTGTCAACCTATAACACCAAATTTTACAAATTGGCTAGATATGCTCCTTTAGTGCCAATTGAAGAAGGTAGGGTCCGAAGATTTGTTAATGGGTTGGTTGCTCGTCTATTCAATGCAGCAGCCCCAAATATGAAGAATTTGACATATTCAGAGGTAGTTAATCTAGCGAGAAAGATTGAAGACAAGGGTCGTGAGGAGCATGCAACCTTTAATGCCCGTAAGAAGGCCAAGACAGGGGGATCTTTTGGCGGTGACAATAGTGCAAATCGCAAGGTAAGAAATCAGGGAAGCTAATAACAGGGCTCTCAGGCAGGGATGGATATAGTTTCAAAATTCACATACAGACCACATCATGGAAAGGGTGTTCAGGAAATGTATGCCACTACTCCATCTTATCAGATTTGTGGCAGATCACATGCAGGCCAGTGTCATGTTTTAACTGGAGGATGCTTTCGATGTGGTCAGTTGGAGCATCACCTCAGAGATTGTCCTCTACCTTCGAAAAACTCAAACCAGAACTCCACTCAGATGACTGCACCTACTCAAACTACTCGTAATGCTTCAGGCACTACTACCACAGAAAACAGAGGTCGAGGTGTCAGAGATTGTTTTGCTTGGAATGAAGGATAGGGAAATGTGGGTAGAGGCCAGTCAAGAGTTTTTGCACTTACTAGACAAGATGTTCAGGGCTGCAATACAATGGTTATAGGTATTATTTCAGTTTATTCATTTGATGCACATGCTTTGATTGATCCAACATCTGCCCACTCCTATGTGTCCTCGTACTTTGCTTTGAGGTTTTCACGACAGCCAGAGATGCTAAATCATCCTTTCCTTGTTGCTACTTCTGTAGGAGATTCTCTGTTAGTTGAATATGTGTACAGTGATTGTCATATTAGAGTTGAGGGTAGAGATATTGTAGCTAACTTAATTATACTTAACATGATTGACTTTGATGTGTTGATGGGTATGGATTGGTTATCTCCTTTCTATGCTACAGTAGATTGTCATGCAAAAATAGTCAGATTTGAGATGCCAAATGAGCCTAGCTTTATAATAAAGGGAGGTCAAGTTCCAGAGGTCGGTAAGATTATATCTTCTATGAAGGCTCAAAAATTATTTAGTAAAGGCTGCATGGATCTCTTAGCTATGGTAAGGGACACTAAAGAAGAAACTCTTAGCTTGGAAAAGATACCAGTGGTGAATGAATTTCCTGATGTATTCCCTGAGGAATTGCTAGGATTACCTCTTGTACGAGAAATAGACTTTGGTATTGATTTGGCTCCTGACACATTGCCAATATCTATACCTCCATATCGCATGGCACTAGCAGAGTTGAAGGAGCTAAAGCAATAATCACAGGATTTGCTCGAAAAGAGCTTCATCCGACCTAGTATATCCCCATGGGGCACACTCGTATTGTTCGTAAAGAAGAAAGATGGATATTTAAGAATGTGCATCGACTACAGGCAGCTAAATAAGGTAACAATATGTAATAAGTATCCTTTACCTCATATAGAGGATCTTTTTGATCAATTGCAGGGAGCTGCCCACTTTTCAAAGATAGATCTTCGATCCGGTTATCATCAACTTCGGATTAGGGAGGAAGATATTTCTAACACAACATTCAGAACTCGTTATGGGCACAACAAGTTTCTTGTGATGCCTTTCGGATTGACCAATGCTCCAGCTGCATTCATGGACCTAACAAATAGGGTGTTCAGGCCCTTCTTAGACAAGTTCATGATAGTGTTTATTGATGATATTCTGATATATTCCCGTAGCCAAGAAGAATACAAGAATCATCTGACAACTGTGTTACAAACATTCCAAGAACATAAGCTATATGCTAAGTTCTCAAAGTGCGAATTTCGGCTAGACTCAGTAGCATTTCTAGGACATGTTGTATCCAAAGATGGAATTACAGTGGATTCCAAAAAGGTAGAAGCCATGCAAAAATGGCCTTGACCTACCTCACCTACAGTGATTCGCACCTTCTTAGATTTGGCGAGTTACTATAGGCATTTTATGTAGGATTTTTCCAGAATAGCAGCCCCTTTGACAAAGCTAACACAGAAAAAGGTGAAGTTTCAGTGGACAGAAGAATGTGAGCAGAGCTTTGGGAAACTCAAAACATGTTTTGACAACACTACCAATACTAGCCTTAACTTCAGGTTTTGGAGGATTCACGGTGTTTAGTGATGCTTCTAGAGTGGGCTTAGGATGTGTTCTTATGTAAAATGGTCATGTTATCGCTTATGCTTCAAGAGAGTTGAAGAACCACGAGAAAAACTATCCTACGCATGATTTAGAGATCGTCATTATGATATTTGCTCTTAAAATTTGGAGGCATTATCTATATGGTGAAACTTGTAAGGTATATACTGACCATAAGAGCTTAAAGTATATTTTTCAACAAAGAGATCTCAACCTTCGACAACGACGGTAGATGAAGTTACTGAAGGATTATGACTGCATTATCTATATCATCCTGGAAAAGCCAATGTTGTGGCTGATGCACTGAGCAGAAAATCTATGGGCAGTTTAGCGCATATAGCTCCTGAAAAGAGTCAATTAGCGAAAAATATGCATAAACTTGAGGGTGAAGGTGTGGAAAGAGTTACCATGGATTTTGTGGTTGGTCTACCATGAACTCTGAGAGGTTATGACTCTATATGGGTGACTGTGGATCGATCAACAAAATCAGCACACTTCTTACCAGTAAAGACTACTTTTAGTGAGTGAGATATGCCCAAATATTTATGAATGAAATTGTTCAACTTCATGGAGTCCCAATATCCATCATTTTTGACAGAGGGTCACAATTCACTTCACGCTTTTGGAGAACTTTTCAAGAATCACTAGGTACACGAGTAAATTTCAATACTGTATTTCACCCACAAACGGATGGACAGTTGGAGCGTACTATACAAATCCTAGAGGATATGTTGAGGGCTTGCATTCTTGATTTTGGAGGTACTTGGGATACCTACCTGCCGTTAGCTGAATTCGCTTACAAGAATATAAGCCTGTATAAGATTATTAAGAAAATCGGGCAGGTTGCAAATGAGTTAGAGCTACCCCAAGAACTTTCAATGGTTCATCCTGTTTTCCATGTATCAATGCTTCGAAAGTGCATAGGTGACCCATCCCGTATCTCTCCTATTGAGGATGTACAGGTTACCGAAGATCTCACTTATGAAGAAGTACCATTTGCTATTCTGGATCGTCAAGTTAGGAAGCTGAGAAATAAAGAAATAGCTTCAATGAAGGTACTTTGGAAGAATCAGCAAGCCGAAGAGATAACTTGGGAGGCTGAGGATGCTATGAAGTCAAAATACCCTCACTTATTTGAAGCTAAAGAGGATGCCCAACATATAGAATTGAACACTAATTGGTACGTGTAATTGAATGTTTGTTTTGTTGTCAAAGGTTTATTTAAATAGAGGTTTATACATGGTTAAGTTACCCAACTGTGCCAACATTCGAGGACGAATATTCCTAAGGGGAGGAGGATGTAACACCCCACATTTTACTTGTACTAATTATATGTGAATAAATCATTATATGGATTGGTCAAAGTAGCGTCAATTCTTGAAAACGCTTGATTCTCGTGTTAACGGGTGATATGGGCGTCTAACGCTTAAGAGGGTCTTGTGTATATGTGTTATGTGTTAAATTGACGATATAACTTAAAGAAAGTAAGAGGATTGAGGTGGTTGTATGAATTAATAATCTAGTAGGTGATTCATCTACTTGCTTAGCTTGAAATTGCAAGCTAAACGGAGACGAGGTTCGACGTCAAATTTTTTCAAGTCCGATTACGAATAAAATCAGTTTTAAGGGTGTAATTTTAGCCCATGTTTTAGTATCCTAAATGGACCTTATTTTCATTCCAAGAAGAGTGTAGTAAGAGTCAAAGTATATTCCAAATCACTTGACTAAATTGGGCCAAAAACGGATTAAGAAGAAAGTTGGAAATTGGCAGCCCAAGTCCAACGAAATTTGACATCCATTTGGGCCTAAGTAAGAGGCCCAAGTTGCTACCTGATTTGGTCCATAATAAGGGGTCTTATATGGTCAAGAGCCTAAGGAAATTCGTCCAAAATGAGGCCCTTTAAGAGGGGATTACAAGCTGAAATTTCAGCTCCATTTACACTTGGAAAAAATTTCAGCTTTCCCTATCTTTCTCTCTTCACGTTTCTTGACCTAGTAGCAGCAGCCAAAGGATCTCTTAGGCTTCATAAGAAGTCCCTCAACCTTGAAGATAAAGGTAAGTAACTATATTTGTGTATTTGGTATGATTCCTTCATGAAAATCAAGAAGTATATGTTGGTATGCTTTGCTGGAAAATTCTGGACAACTTGTGTCCAGAAAATTGCTGCACTCTTTTCTTTTGTTTAAGTGATTTCTAAATGGTGTGTGAGCTGTATTATGAAGAGAATTTGATTTCCTTAACATTGTATGAGTTATATATGTATATATATGGTTACTGCTCAGATTTTATTTCAATTAACAAAAGAGTTTTCTTGTGCTATCTTAAGTATGATGTTGGTTGGAAGTTGTGCGCTGTTGGATTTGAAGCTATTGACTCATGTCCTAAATGACTTCTTAGATGATGTTATAAGATTGTATTATCACTGTTGGTATGTGTGAATGTTGGTGGAATAGTTTGGTTAGAGTTGGAAAAGGTTTGGAATTATCGTCGTCGAAATGTAGCGAGATGGGAGTAATGTTATGCTGTCCATTTGTAAGTTGTGTAGAATTGTAGTATGTTCTTCCACGACTTACCCCTAATTTGGGATTATTTTTGGACTATAATAAGACTGATTTTATGTGGTAAAATCATTGGAAATAATTTTGTTAAAGTTAAAATAGTTCTGAGATTGTTGACGTCGAAGTGTGGTGAAAGGATATATCGTTGTGTCGCTTGTTTATATGTTATGAAGAATTGTTATGTGTTGTGTTTTATGGGCTGTTGTGGGACTGTTAAGAGATTGAAAATAAGATGTACATGGCATGTACATAAGAGTGGTTGTTAGGAAATACATTTAAAAGCGAAAAGGTTGAAGAAATGTCTTAGCGTCATCAATTGAAAGCTTGCTGTCCGGGTGATTGTTTTTATGATATTGGACTGCCTAGAAGTGTTTTGTTGCTACTAATACTAGTTTTATTGCCTAATATGGTGTAGATATATATTTGGGGGAAAGGCAGCCACTCCAAGGTAGTAACAAGGTCATACAACGAGGTATGTAAGGCTACTTGATTTCGTATCACTTGGCATGAAACATAGACCCTTCGGTAAGTAAAGGCATTTATTTATTCCAACATGACAATCAACCATGCCTCCACTATCTCACATTTTCATATGTTCCATATATGTAATTACCTCCAAATCTACATACCCACTTGGACACCTATCTACATGAATTATTGTTACTAAGTAATATTTACAAGATGTTTCATTTCATATGCATTTCATTGGTTGTATAACATACTCTCTTCATTGCCATAATGTCGTATATGATTTTTCTAAATGTTCTATATTGCATATACAGACATAAAGTCTCAATATTATGACCACTAAAATAATAATCTCAAAGGTAATTGAAAGATAAAGTATACAGTTTTGATGGGTGGTAGCCCAAGGGGGTTCAAGAAGAACCTAGCATAGGGGCGATCCCAATACAGTATTACGAGTGGTAGCCCGAGGGGGTTCAAGAAGAACCTAGCATAGGGACAATCCCGATACAGTTTACCACTGATCAGTTGGTCATTTGTATTACAGTTGTGCACAGATTTTACAGTAAAGGTAAAGTAATATAAAGAACACAAAGTACATGATCCCACAGTGCTACTAAAGGTGGCCCTTTATGCTACATCAATGTATTCACTTGAGTTGTTATATCATATACAGTGTTTCCTGCCTTATATATTCAGTACATTATCTCGTACTGACGTCCCTTACGGGGGACCTGCATTTTATGTTGTAGGTACAGGTGCTAGTAGATCTCTCCAGTAGGAGTACAGGATATTCAGCTGCTGTCACCAAGCTCCAGGTTGCTTCGGGGCTTTGTATATGTCTAGAGTTTATGTTTTTATTGTACAATTAGTTGAGTCGGGGGCTGTCCCGATCCTTATCAGATGTTCTTCTTTATTTAGAGGCTTTGTAGACTATGTAAAGCAAAGTATAGTCATGTCTCGTACTTTAGACAGTGTGGCCCCAACGGCCTAGTCCTATGCATTTCCTTTTAGCTTATTATCACTGTTTATCTACTTTAAGGCATGTTAAAGGAAGTAATAACTTATAATATGTATAGAAAGAGCATAGTTACAGGTTGGTTCTCCCGAGCCTTATCGGCAACGGGTGCTAGTCCGTCCTAACGGGACTTTGGGGCGTGACAAACAACTTGTTATTGCCCGTTTTTGAAGTGTAAAACGTCTCCAACTTTTCCCACAATGTTCTATCATGTGTCTCATTCACAATGTGATTGCAAACATTGTCTTCAACTCATTGCCTTATATATCCACATATTTGTTGGTGCTCAAAATTCCAATCCTCATCGGTTATGTCCTTGAATTTATGAGTAGTAAAAACGAAAAGATGCATTTTCTTCACAGGCAATAGATCTTTCATCTTGCTTTTTAATATGTTGTAGTTTCTTGTGTTTAAATGCACTATCTTGCTCATATTTTCATCTATCATAGGATTCTTGATAGACAACCAAGCTCTAATACCACTACGATAGAAGGATGCAAAATTCAAAAGGAGAAAAAAATAAATAACACCAAATTCAACATGAAAAAATCCTTCAAATCAAAGTAACAACCACAGGATCATCGAGATCCAAATTGCTCCACTATAATATAAGAGGGTTACAAATATTCTCCTAAATGGCTATAATACAATTGCCAAGCAACGAGAAACAATAGATATACCAACAAAAGAAGTAGGAAGAAAAATACCCAAATCAATGCTATTATTCGGGACCCAAATCTGGATATTTTAGACCTTCAAATCTGACCTCCACCGTTCAAAACAAGTATGAAGATGTTAGGAACTTCAACCAAAATTTCAGCCTGATCCAACGGTTAACGAATCAACAAATGCAAATTTGAAGGCTACTAGTCGGACAGGAAAAACTGTTGCGGAAAACATCCTTTTATTTTCTTTTCATTCTTGTTGAAAGCTCTCTCAAAAACCTCTCTTATGTGCTAATATCTCTCAAAGGTAAATAATAATGAGCAACGCATAATTCTCTCAAAAGTTGTCCTATTTGTAGATAATAAATGGTGCATATTCCTAAAGCCAAAATGTAACACCCCGTA
>JAPFFP010047585.1:0-10285 GCA_026153255.1 Solanum medicagineum
CCGGGCCCCCCCCCCCCCCGACCGAGGCAATTAAAAAACCCCCCCCCCACCAGGGTTTTCCGGCCCCCCCCCCCCCCCCCCCCCCCCCCAAATGAGGCAATTGATAAAATTCCAACACTATAGATACTTTTCATGAAATTAACACATTTATACCATCCTTTCATCAGCATCATCTCATATAAGTAGTAGGTCATGCAATAGAACATCAATGGCTCAAGAACCCTAAACCGAAAATTTTGTCAAACAATTGGTGGGTGTGTAATGCTAGTGTAAACCATGCAACTAAAGAGTGAAATCATGCAAGAAATCTTGAAGTAATTCATCCTACCCATACTTTGTAACATCATCATACAATACACATCAACACTCTTCATCAAATTTCAGAGATAGATCAAAGGTTCATAGTTCAAAACATGCTAAAACAGTCACACTTTTACAAAACCCCTACATAGTTCATATTGTCATTACCCAAGCCTATGACCTAGACGTGACACGACACATGGGGAACCTGAAGGGATCCCAAGCAAGCCTCTTAACATATCATTACTCACCCTTGGTCGCGGAAGTAATAAAATACAACAAGAGATAGTAAATAGGAATAACTAGGGCTAAGGGACAACTTTCATGTCATAAACATCAGGAGTCAAGAGAGAGTCAAAGCTCATAGCATAATATAAAACATGCCCAACATCACCTCAAAAACTTAGATACTTAGCAAGGGCCAAGACAAGCAACCGGGCTCACCCTCATTGTCAATACATACATAAGGGAAGATAGTTTTAGTACATCACATGAGATCATAAACTTAGTCCCCGTAATGGAGGACTTACCAACTAGCCTGAGGGACAATCGTACTAGCCACGTGGAAGAGGATGATGATCAAGCAGGGGTCTGGTTCCTACATGGTAATATCATATAGGCATATAGTATGAGTTAGTACATTTAAATGTACTAAGTATGTAGGATGCAATGCAACGAGAGGTAGACATCATAATGAAAATGCATAATAGTAAGCAATAGATAACATATTAGCAATATGGCATGTATGATCAATGCTTAAGTAAAGAGTGCTTACATGGAATATAATACGTGTGTAAGAAGAGACCATCACTATAAAACCCATTGGTTACCAAGGTATAAAATCCTTTGGTTGGTTGGTGGATAGTCGCACCTTACCACCTATGGTGATTGAGGAACTAACCCCTCAACCCGGTTAGCAAGGTACAAACTCCTTGATTGGTTGGTGGATGTTTGCACCCTACCACCCCTGGTGGTTGAGGTACTAACCCCTGAACCTGGTTATTAGGGCACAACCCCTTGATTAGTGACAAGGTACAAATCCCTAGACATGGTTACCCGGGCTCTTAACCCCTCGAGTAAGGCATATAGGAGAATATCATATACAATACATTAATTTCAACATCATGAAGTCATTCAACTCATAAGATATGCATTAGACCTTCAATTCTTCAAAGTACATTAACCGGACATTTTATCAAACACTTGGTGGCTGTGTAGTTCTGGTGTAAAATCATGCAATTCAAGAGTGGTATCATGCTAGAAAATTCAGTGTAAAACCATCAATAGTTACTTGGTATAATCCTAAAGCAATATACATCAAAACCCTTCATCAAACCTCATAAAAGATCTTAGATTCATAGCTCAAAACATGCTAAAATAATCATAATTTCATGAAACCCCACATAGTGTGCAGTGAAATTCATAATTTGTAAGAGGCATGAGTAAATCAACTTTAAATCATGCAAATTTTACCAAAACGAAAGCTTGGGCATCATGGGTCAACCCATGAAAGAAACCCACAAACCTTGACTTTGGAGAATCCGTGAAGAAGATTGGAGATGGAGAATTGAAGCTTGAATGAGAACATTAAGATTCAGATGAGTTTTGGGACTTGAAATTTAGAGGTGAAATATTGTCCAAGTGTACGAGAGAGTATTTGGGAATGTCTTGAATGATATGAAGGTGAAATATGGCTATGTATAGGATTTTCATGCATGGGAGGACCTAGGCCCAAGACTAAAAAGTCTTGGACCGAACAAGGAAAGCAGTCAACAAAATACACATCTGCGGGCCCCGGCTGCGTTATGCTGGGGGCGTGCAGAGCTCATTGGAAATTGACTTTTGGGAAAATGAAATTGCGATTTGTTTGATCTATGTAACACCCCACACCTTACAACACTAGTACTATACAAATGAAACATGACATGGTTTGGTTAAATTAGCGCTAATTTTTAAAAGTTCTTGAATCTTGTGTTAATGGGCTATATGTGCATCTAACGCTTAAGAGGGTCGAGTGTATACATGTTTTTATGTCAAATTGAGGAGATTACGGTCTTAAATGAAGTAAGAGGATTGAGGTGCTTGTAGGACTTAGTAAGCTAGCAGGTGAGTCACCTACTTGCTTAGCTTAAATTTTGCTAGCTAAACGGAGACGAGGCTCGACGTCGAATTTTTCCAAGTCTGATTATGAATAAAGTCTGTGTTAAGGGTGTACATTTGGACCATGTTTTAGCATCACACATGGACTATATTTTCATCCCAAGAAGTATATTAAAAAAATCCCAAAGACATCACAACCCACTTGGCTAATTAGGCCCAAACTAAGTGAAGTGGAAGTTGGAAAAATGGGCCGCCCAAGCCCATCAACTTGGAGACCCATTTAGGCCTAAGTGTGAGTGGCAAGCTGGTGGATAACCAGATTATTAATATGTGGTATAAGATGGTCAAAATTTCAAGAGTAAGTCGGCCTAAATGGTCCTTTAAAAAGGGGTTACAAGCAGCAAAAACTCATTCACTTTAAACTTGGCAAATTTCAGCTTTCTCAAAACTTTATTGTTCTTACTTCTTGCCCTAGCAAGCAGCTACAAGGGGACTTTTAGGGTTCTTAGAGAATCCCTACACCTTTAAGGTAGTGTTAAGTAAGCTTACACATGTGTTTAGTATGATTTTCGTATGAAAAACAAGAAGTATATGCTAATATGTTGTGCTGGAAATTTGAGACAACATGTATTGAGAAAGTTGTTGCATACTTGCCTTTTGTTTTAGTGATTTCTCTATGATTTGTGGGTTGTATTATGAAGAGATATTGATGTTATTAATATGGTTTAAGGTATAAATATTATCATAAGTTTGCTGCCCTGATTTTGGTTTCATTTAACAAGCGCGCTTTATTGTGCTATCTTAAGTGTACTGTTGATTGGAATTTGTGGGTTGTTGGATGGAAGGCTATTAGATCACGTCCTTCATGACTTCTTGAGTGCTGTTATAAGACTTTTTTAGGTCTGTTTTCATGTGTAAATTTTGTTGGAACAGTTTGGTTAGAGTTGGAATAGGTTTGGAATTGTCGACGTCGAAATGTAGCGAAGGAAGGTAACGTTATGCTGTCCATTTTTAGGTTGTGTAGAATTGTTATGTGTTGTGCTTTGTGGGCTATTGTAAGACTGTTGTGGCACTAAACCAGGCTGCACATGATGTGTAAATGAAAATATGTATTAGAAAAATACAATTAGTGGCTGAAAAGTTGAAGGAATACGCTCGGGTTTATCAATACCCGCTTGCTGTCCGTGCAGTGTTTTGTTATGTGATTGGGCTGCCAAGGTGTGTCTATTGGCTATTATTGCTAGTTTTATCACCTACTATGTTGTAGATAAATATTTGGAGGAAGGGAAGGTTATCTCAAGGTAGTAACGAGGTCATACAACGAGGTATGTAAGGCTACTTGATTTCGTATTACTTGGCATGAAACCTAGATACTTCAGTGGCACATAAAGGCACTTGCTAACTCCGACATGATTATTAACCATATCTCCACTCTTACATGTTCACATGCTCCTATATACATAGTCACCTTCAAATCTGCATACATATATGGATACCAAGTTACATGGGTTGCTTTTGCCAAATAAAGTTCACGAGTTATCTCATCTCATACGCATTTCATTATTTATGTAATGTACTCTTTTCATTGACATATTGTCTTGTATGATTATCTACAAGCCACTTGTTATATCTACAATCCTACAGCTCCAATATACTGACCATCAAACGAACCATCACAAAGGTAATTGAAAGATAAAGTATATTGCTTATTGATGGGTGGTAGCCTGAGGGGTGGAAGTATCACCTAGCCAAGGACGATCCTATCACGGGTGGTAGCCCGAGGGGTTAAGGAAGAACCTAGCCAGGGACGATTCCAATACAGTTTGTCACTGATCAGTTGGTTATTCATATTACAGTTGTGCATAGATTATACAGTAAAGGTAAAGTAATATAAAGAACATAAAGTACTTGATTCCAAAGTATACCCGAAGGTGGTCTCTAATCTTGCACCAGTGCATGTTCTCATTTGAGTTATTACTTCACATACAGCATGTCCTGCCTTACATATTCAACACATTATCTCATACTGATGTCCCATACGGTGGACCTGCATTTCATGCTGCAGGTACAGGTGCTAGTAGATCTCCCCAGTAGGAGTACAAGACATCCTGTTGCTGATACCAAGCTCCAGGTTGCTTCAGGGCTTTGTTTGTGTCTAGGGCTTATGTGTTTATATTGTATAGTTAGTTGAGGCGGGGCCTGTGCCGACCCTTGTCAGATACTTTCTCTTATCTAGAGGCTTTGTACACTATGTAAATTGAAGTGTGGCCATGGCTTGTACTTTAAACACCATGGCCCCAACGGCCTAGTCATATACATTTCCTTTTGGCTTGTTATCGCTGTTTATCTTCTTAAGAGCATGTCAAAGGTAGAAATCTCTTATAATATGTATAGAAAGTGCATAGATATAAGTTGGTTCTCCCGAGCCTTATCGACAACAGGTGCCGGTCTGTCCTAACGGGACTTTGGGGCGTGACAGAAGTGGTATAAGAGCGGGTCATCCTAGGGAGTCTACAAAGCTGTGTCTATGTAGTGTCTTGTTTATCGATGTGTTGTGCACCACATTTATAAGCAGGAGGCTACGTGGCATTTAGGAGTTGTTACGTTCTTTCCATTCTTTAGATCGTGCCATAAAGTCAAGTGTAATAGGTGTATTATATCTAATTCCTAAATTGTTTTGTATAGCAAGTATGCCAGAAACAAGGCAGAACAAAAGTAAAGGGAAGGGAGTAGAAGTGGTGGTTGGTATACCCAGCCAGGTGAGATAACAACATGAGGTTCGAGAAGAGTCTTTGTCACAGACATCTCCAACTCCTCCCGCTCCTGGTGAACCTGAGAGTAGCGAAATTCCTCCAGAACCACCTATTGATGCTACCGTGCAGGATCTGAGAAATGCAGTCCAGCTGTTGACTTGTATAGTTGCTGGCCAAGGTCAAAGGAAGGAAGGTCCAGTTATGGGTACAGGTGGTACAAATAGGGCAGCTGGTACAAGGATACATGATTTTCTTAATTTGGACCCTCCATCCTTTACTAGGTCAGATCCTAATGAAGACCCCTCAAGACTTTTTGATCAGATTCAGCGCACTTTAGATATTATGCACGTGAGTGATATAGAAGCCATCGAGTTAGCAACATATAGGGTGAAGGGTGTGGCTATATTGTGGTATGAAGCTTGGAAGCAATCTAAGGGAATAGATGCACCTCCAACTACCTGGAAAGAATTCAGATTGGCGTTTCTTGACCATTATTTGCCATTAGAGATCCGAGAGGCCCGTACAGATCAGTTCTTGAATATTTACCAAGGGAATATGAGTGTGAGGGAGTATAGCCTCCAATTTAATTCCTTGGCAAGGTATGCTCCTAATGTAGTTGCTACAATGGCAGATAGAGTTCATCGATATATAGATAGGTTGGATACATATCTGGTCAGAGACTGTACCATTGCTTCCTTGAACAAAGATATGGACGTAGCAAGAATGTAGGCTTTTGCACAAAACTTGGAGGATCAAAGGCAGAGGAGAAGGACACAAGAGTTGGAAAGGGGGTAGGCCGAAAGGGGGCCGAAAAGTGCCAGATCTACAGGGCAGTTTACACTACCCTAAGGTGAGCTTAGGCCTCGGTTTTCTAATAGACCGCCTAGGCCATCATCCTCCTACACTGCAGTCAGTGCTCCACCGCAATTTCAAGGGTGTCGAAGTAATCAATTTGGTCAACAAGGTGAAGGCCAAGGTGCCCGATCAATAGGTTATTCGGTAGGACAACCAATGACTCCCAGGCAGCCTTGTAAATAGTGTGGAAGGAGTCATCCGGGTATATGTCATGTTGGGACAGATGTTTGTTGTTGGTGTGGTGCGCCAAGGCACATGATGAGAGATTTCCCGAGGAGACGTGTGGGTGGTATAGCACAATCTACTGGGTCAGCTATTGCATCATCATCATCAGTTCCTCCATCAAGCAGGGGTCAACAGGCACCTATGGGCCATGGTAGAGGTGTTAGAGGGGCAACTAGCTCTAGCGGAGTCCATAATCGCACTTATGCTCTGGGGGGTCGGCAATATTTAGAAGCTACGCCTGATGTGGTCACAGGTACATTGTCCATATTTTCACATAATGTATATGCATTATTGACTCTGATTCTACACTATCATATATCACTCCGCTAGTTGCTAGGAAGTTTAAGAGAACACCCAAATTATTGAACAAACCATTTGAAGTGTCTACACCAACCGGTGAATCTATTATGGCAAGAGGGTTTATTATGACTTTGTAGTAACTGTTTGTAACCGTGACACATTGTCTGACCTTATTGAGCTAGAAATGGTGGAATTTGATATTGTAATGGGTATGATTGGTTAGCTTCTTGCTATGCCACTGTGGATTGCCGAATTAAGAGAGTGTACTTCCACTTTCCGAATAAGGTAGTTCTTGAATGAGAAGGCAATGTTGGGGCACCAAAGGGGAAATTTATTTCTTATTTTAAGGCTAGAAAAATGATATCTAAGGGGAATATATGTCATGTATTAGAGTGAGGGATATGGAGGTAGAATCACCAACTCTTCACTCAGTTCCAGTAGTGAATGAATTCGTTGACGTGTTCCCTGAGGAACTCCCAGGCTTACCTCCTAAACAAGAAATAGATTTTGGTATTGACTTACTTCAAGGCACTCAACCTATTTCTATCCCTCCATATAGAATGGCTCCAGCAGAATTGCAGAAATTAAAAGAGCAGTTAAAAGACTTACTGGATAAGGGTTTCATAAGACCTAGTGTGTCCCCCTGGGGTGCACCAGTGTTATTTGTACGCAAAAAGGATGGCACTTTGAGAATGTGTATTGACTATCGGCAATTGAATAGGGTGACAATTAAGAATAAATACCCGTTCCCAGGATTGATGATTTATTTGATCAGTTACAAGGTGCCAAATGCTTTTCAAAAATTGATTTGAAATCAGGTTATCACCAAGTAAGGGTGAAGGAACAAGATATACCTAAGAGAGCTTTCAGAATATGCTATGGTCACTTTGAATTTCTTGTTATGTCATTTGGGCTAACGAATGCACCAGCGATTTTTATGGATCTGATGAATAGGGTATTTATGCCATTCATGGATGTGTTCGTGATAGTATACATAGATGACATTTTGGTATACTTAAAATCAGAGAGGACCATGCAGATCACTTACGACAGGTGTTACAGGTTCTTCGTGATCGACAGTTGTACGCCAAGTTCTCTAAATGTGAATTTTGGCTAAAATCAGTGGCATTCTTGGGTAATATTGTGTCTGATGAGGGAATAAGGGTTGATTCACAAAAGATAGAGGCTATGAAAGATTGGCCAAGACCAACAACACCTATGGAAGTTCAGAGCTTCCTAGGTTTGACAGGTTATTACAAGAGGTCTGTTGAAGGTTTTTCTTCTATTTCTGCACCTCTAACAAAGCTGACGCATAAGGCAACCAAGTTCCAACGGAATGATACGTGTGAAAGGAGCTTCCAGGAGCTGAAAAATAAGCTAACCTCTGCGCCTGTGCTAGTACTTCCGGAAGGCACTGAGGGGTATGCAGTGTATTGCGATGCTTCAGGATTTGGCTTAGGGTGTGTACTGACACAGCATGGTAGGGTAATTGCTTACACCTCCATACAACTATGACCACATGAGAAAAACTATCCAAGACATGATCTTGAGCTAGCAGCAGTTGTGTTTACTTTGAAAATATGGCGCCACTATTTGTATGGGGTCCACGTTGACATATATACTGATCATAAGAGACTGCAATACATCTTTAACCAGAAAGACCCAAATTTAAGACAGCGGGAGATGGCTGGAGCTAATAAAGGACTACGACATTGATATATTATACCATCCGGGGAAGGCAAATGTGGTAACCGATGCTCTGAGTCGTAAGGCAATCATGAATACCGGTGATCCAGTTGTGATAAGTTAAGGTGTGGCTAAGGATCTACGTCAGCTAGCTAGTTTAGGAGTTCGCCTTCTCGAGACTCCAAAGGAAGGGGTTATTGTACATAATGTCACGGAGTCCTCATTGGTAATGGAGGTGAAAGGAAAGCAGTTCGAGGATCCTGTTCTACGACAGCTAAAGGAAAAGGTGAGTCAGGGTACTATAAATAGCTTTGACCTTACACAAAATGGTGTATTTTATTGCCAAAATAGGTTATATATGCCTGACATTAATGGACTAAGAGAAAGGATAATGGAAGAAGCCCATCATTCCCGATATTCCATCCTTCCCGGATCAACTAAGATGTACCATGACTTGAAGGGAATGTTTTGGTGGGGAGGCATGAAAAAAGACCTTGCAGAATTTGTGGCTCAATGTCCAAATTGCCAATAGGTGAAAGTAGAACACCAAAAGCCAGGAGGTTATATGCAGTGTATAGAGCTTCCAACCTGGAAGTGGGACATGATCAATATGGATTTTGTTACAGGTTTCCCTCGCTCATTTCAGAAGTTTGACTCCATATGGGTTATAGTTGATAAACTCACAAAGTCAGCATACTCTTGCCAGTCAGGAGTGATTATACAGCTGAGGAATATACCAAACTATACCTCAAAGAGATAGTCAGGCTACATGGAGTCCCAATCTCCATTATATCTGACCGAGGAGCTCAATTCATTGCGAAGTTTTGGAAGTCCTTCCAAAAGTGTTTAGGGACACAAGTGAATTTGAGTATAGCATTCCACCCTCAAATAGACGGTCAAGCAGAATGCACCATTCAGACACTTGAAGATATGTTGCAAGCTTGTGCATTGGACATTAAAGGTAGTTGGGTGGACCATTTGCCACTTATTGAATTTGCCTATAATAACAGCTACCACGCGAGTATCAAGATGGCACCTTACGAAGCCTTGTATGGGAGGAAGTGTAGGTTGCCGATAGGATGGTTTGAAGTGGGTGAAACCACCTTACTTAGGCCAGATCTAGTACAACAAGCTATGGAAGAAGTTGAGGTGATACAACAACGGCTAGAAACATCACAGAGTCATCACAAATCGTATGTGGATGCTAGGAGGAGAGGGCTGGAATTCTCAGTAGATGATTGGGTATTTTTAAAGGTGTCTCCAGTAAAAGAGGTTATGAGATTTGGTAAGAAAGGAAAACTGAGCCCACGTTACATAGGGCCATATAAAATTATTAAGAGGTTTGGGCAGGTTGTATATGAACTAGAGCTACCCCAAGAGCTTTCAATGGTTCATCCAATTTTTCATGTCTTAATGCTTTGAAAATGCATAGGTGACCCATCCCGTATCACTCCTATTAAGGATGTGCAGGTTATAAAAGATCTCACCTATGAAGAGGTACCTATTGCTATTCTAGATCGTCAAGTTAAGAAGCTAAGGAATAAAGAAATAGATTCAGTAAAAGTACTTTGGAGGAATCAACAAGCCGAAGAAATAACGTGGGAGGCCGAGGATGCCATGGAACCAAAGTACCCTTACTTATTTGAAGCTAAAGGGGAAATCCAACATGCAATATTTGGAATACTGATAGGTACATGTGATTAAATATTCAGTGTGTCGTCAAAAGTTTGTGTAAGTAAAGGTTTAAATTTGGTTAAGCTATTCAATTGTGTTAACATTCGAGGACGAATGTTCCTAGGGGGGGGGGAGGATGTAACACCCCATACCTTACAATACTAGTACTATACAAATGAAACATGACATGATTTGGTTAAACTAGCGCTACTTTATAAAAGTACTTGAATCTCGTGTTAATGGGCTATATGTGCGTCTAACGCTTAAGAGAGTCGAGTGCATACATGTTTTGTGTCAAATTGAGAAGATTACGGTCTTAAATGAAGTAAGAGAATTGAGGTGCTTGTAGGACTTAGTAAGCTAGCAGGTGAGTCACCTACTTGCTTAGCTTA